>JAQIXX010003221.1:0-20584 GCA_034700605.1 Willowsia nigromaculata
TGATATGCCGCTCAGACATATTTACCTGGGCTTCCTTATGTATGCCTCATACTTCTTCCTCTTTGCACATTTCTTCTACAAGGCTTACATGAATGGTGGCATCGCCAGAACGATGAAGGGAGAAAAGGCAAATTAGAAGAAGAGGGGTGCTACCTATATGAGTGGGAAATTAGCTGTGAAAAATGTCAAGTGATTTAGTCAAGCCTATTACTTAAATATGTTACGACAATCATATATTATTGGTATATGAGATGCAATCTTTCATTTTTACTATAAGAAGACTTATTTTCCATCAGGAATTATTTGAGATGATGATGATGTGTATAAAATAATTACAAAGTTTAATGTAATAAATGTACCTATATTATTCAGTAGTGATTAGTATGTCTGTATATGTATATATAATAGTGTTTCTAATGTATTATTATGTAACTATATTATGTGTAAACGATGACAAATCTGTATATTATGCCTTGTTAATAATCAAACAATCTACTTATACAATCCTGCATTGTATTTAATAAGTTTTTTCTATGTATTTCTAAATTAGGGTTACCTCTTGTCATCCTTACGTGCGTTTATGAATACATCGTCTTCAGATTTCTAAATTAATCAAGTTGTATTGCGCGCAGTTCATTACATTTACAAGTGTTTGAGGTTCGATAACAATGATACACTCTCTAAACATACTTTTCAAATTCCTATCCGTGTGCTTTATTTTGACACTTTGAATCACCAAAATTGGTCCTTCAAAACATATTAATATCTCGCATGACCAATTTCATTATATTCATACTTGAACCAAAGTGGGAAGCATATTATAGCACATTCTCCACGTTCACATATTGCATACAAACTACAATGCTACATGCCAACTTACACTTTTGCAAACACAAAATTAGAGGACTTCCTATACTAATCGTGAAGTTCATTGTCTTAAATTATTCGAATTTTGCTAATGATAGATGATAAGCTGTTTACGTAACACTATCATTTTAATATCTTCTCACGATGTTGCATATCGCTCTCCTGGAATAAACTTTGCTGTATGATTGCACAATGTACAATTGTAAAATAAAATGTATATCTTCTTTATTCCCATACCCGTGTACAATTTTTCTTAATTTATTTTTATTCTTTTAGGTCGATAATTATCATAATGCCCCAATAAAAACAACTCTCTCCGATGGAATTAAGTTTATGTTTACAAAAAATTAACTAATTAATTATATACTTATTAAAGATTCTGACACGTGGCCAGTTGTAAACAATTATATTTTTGTTACCTTTCATTGCCATATAATTTGCAAATTTTTGCACGAAGTGTCAGTAGTTGTTTTTAAAGTTATGCTACAGACACTTGCTGTCTCTTTTTGCAAAAAAATGCGTTTACCTAATGTTAATTATCAAGCCCCGAGTACGCATATTTTATCAGACAAAATGATAATTAACCAACTTTATTTTTCTAAGTACAAGAATCATAACAAAATTAACCGTGGGAAAGTGTTATTAGGTTTCAAGATTCTATTGTGGATTTTATATTACTCTGTATGCGTGCCTTTCAAACTTGTAACAGGTCATGATGGGAGACAATACCTACATACAAGCAACAAACAAAAGGTAACACTGTTAAATAATGGAATTGTTTATCCCGCATTTTTTACTTCGTCGGTCAAGGTGGGTCAACGATAAAATTATATTTATTGTTTTCAGTTCTTGTACGCAGTATTGACATTCAATACAGTATATATTCATGTTAAAAATATTTTTGACACGTTCAATGCCATACCTAAGTCTTCTGCTGGACTATTGCTCTTTACTTTTGGCATTGCAAATTTCATGTCTGGGATTGGAACACTCTTAAGACTTCTCACATACCACTACATATTTATTCAAAAGTACAAGACAATTCAAAAGATTGTTGCACTCGTTGAAGATTTCAGGTTTTTCCATTATCCACATTTGAGGAGAGGATTTTTTGTGGTAAAAGCCAAAAATGCAATAAACCTATTATGTATGATCTTGCTAGAGGCATATATAATTTGATATACTCCATTGTTTCATTATATCTGCAGAGTTATATTTTGATTTTTGCTATGCACACATCCTACCATTTTGTGCTCTCTACCATCACTATATGGTATGAATTAACCAATGGCTTTAGCATCCATTCAACCAGATCAGAATGTTACACGGCGATTCACGGAATGAATGACCATTTCGCTCGAGCTTATCCATTTCTCTTTTCATTTTCAAATCAAACCCTTGCATGTGATGATGAGCACACTACAACGACAACATTTAATGCGGGAGTCACTATTTTTCTTTATTTATTAAATATTCCCCAATTTTTTATTTTTGGAGATTGCACTGAACTTGTTCAGTCAACAATGGTGCTTATGGCATTGCAAACTGCCCAAGGAATGAATAAGCATCTGGAAAAGGTCAAATTTACTTCTATGTCAATAATGACAAACGAGCATAAAAGTCATCAGACTAGCAAATTAGTAAATATATTAGATAATGTAGAAATCCTCCAGGAGGTGAGCATTAGTCCAATGTAACTTTACTAAAAACATAAACAAGTTTGGTTTGGTCATAAACAAGTTGTTTAACATGTTAATAATTGTTTTTTCAAGACTATGAATAACTATGAACGTCTGAAACAATTGATGCAATGTGTGAACGATTGTTTTGGATTTCTCTACTTAACCTTAGCGGTTTTCTCTCTGCCACTCTTTGCCTTTTATACAAGCGCCGGTCTGAGCATGTACAACGGAGACTTATCAGCAATTCTTTACAATTTGCTTTACTACTACGTTTCCACCATAATCATATTTTTGATCCCATCAATCTTACATCAAGAGGTGGAAAAATAAATATTATTGGAATTACCACAGATATGCAAATACTACACAAAGAATAGATTCCATCAAAACTGTTTTTATTGATGTTAGCGCAGGGTCAAAATGTATTTAGATGGTTTCTTTGTGATGACGAAAATGGATTAGCAGAGGTCCTCCCCACAAAAACAATTATTTTAATGAACAGCGAGCGGCAAATGGATGCACTCTCACTCAAACTAGGAAATACATTTACCATCTCATATGGACTTTTCACAACGGTAAGTCAAGCAATTGCAAATTCTCACACTGGTTAAGTGGCTACTGCGTAATCAATGGAATGACAGGTTATCTTTTGGTTATCTAATAAAACCTCTAATTTGCAGATTGTTGGTATCATCGCTACATATACTGTGGTTTCCGTACAACTCTTCAAGCCATATTAGAAATTTATTGGATAATTCAAGTTCCTTATTCAAAATAGTTGCCTATTTATTATTGCTAAATGATCAAAGTTTCATTTATCAGAACCTTTACGAATCTTTAAACTTGTGAATATGCCGCTCATTTCATTTTCAAATTATGATACCAAATATGTTGGTGGTTGTGAGGCAAGAAGATTGCTTAGAATGTTATGCAAATTTATAAACATTGGATATTTTGTTGGGGCAGTGCCCTTTAGAATAAGGGTTAATGGTAAGGAACAATTTTATCTTCATCGTCATAAACCGCAACAGGTAATCAACTAATCAAACGCCATAATATTTAAAAGTGTGAAAGGAAAACTCTGAAATGACGTAAATATATGATCTAATATGAAGGGGTATTTAAGAATCAACTGCTTATCATCGTGATCTGTTTGAAATACTGCAGATTTTATGTGGAATAATTGCCCTGTTACTTCTTAATCAAGGATTAGCAGTATCGTATTTTATAGCAGTTGAGAAGGGAAATGCTTCGGGACAATCTTCTCATCTTCAGTTTTTGCTTCGCGCTAGTGACTGTGTAGCGAACACAATCGGATTTCTCGTTACGATCCACTTCATTTGGAGGAAGCAGCAATTATTAGAAGAGATACTGATTCACATTCAGAATCTTTTCTGCATTGCTAGAAACCCTGAAAGGAGAAACAATCTGTACAATGGGGTAACTTTTAAACATGTTGTTGAAACATTTTAGTCTTGAATTTTGTAAATGAAAACTAAGAATTTTGAAATGCAGGTACTAACCACAATCGTCCTAACGTATATTTGCTACACATGGACCCACGCAATTTTACTAATATTTATAGGCGAATCAGAATTTTTACAATCGACAAATCAGCAATTTTCATGGAACCGAATTGTCTTGCTTTCCACCCTTTCATTTCCATTGGACAAACTCGATCGTTTTTGTACTAACAGCACAATGATGTGTGATATGTATGCGTCTGCGGTAAAAGTCATTAGAATGGCTTTGTTTCTAATCACATGCCCTGCCAAAATATTCCTAATCAACAGTGCAAAAGCATTGCCTATTGTCATTTGCTACACTATTCTACAGATAATGCATCGTTTTCACGCTAAAGTAGCCGAATTTAAAGAAAAAACAATCAGCGATGAAAATAATAGTGTTTTAGTAGAGGATATTTATTTCTACAATAAAAAGGAATTCTTAGAAATGGTAAGTGATAAAATGCTGAGAGATAGTAATATGTACCTTATTATCTTTTTAAAACATTTATATTTGCGTTATCTTGAATATATCTTGAAGGTAATTAGAGATTACAGGATTCTGAAATCGATAATTCAAAAGACAAACCAATTATTATTATGGATTTTCATCTTTGGAATAAGCTTTTACATACCCTTCTTCGCATTTCAATTGGGATTCATTCTAACCAACGTCAGAGAGGAAATCAATATCACTTTATTTTATTGTGTACGGCTGCCTTTGACAATGATAATTTTTATGGGCATACCTAGCGAAATACAAAATTTGGTATCACTTGCTATTATTACTTCATTCTTACTTTAGATTCATTTCAGCGTATTAAATTTAGGTATTGTGAAATGGTTTGAAATTTTTCTGCAGACCACGCATATTTATACCTTCTTGTTGAGTCAAAAGAGTTCATCTCAGTTTGACACAAAAGTTATTGTGAGGTTGAATATTGACAGAGATGTGAACGTACTGTCATTTAAAATTGGAAACTTTTTCGTGCTTTCTTACGAGTTTATGACTTCGGTAATTAAATTATCACGCTTCCAATAATTTAAAAATTGAAGCATATTATATTTAATTGTCTTATGCTTTATCACAGATACTAGGGCTCATTTTGTCGTACACATTCGTATCCACCCAATTCCTAATGAATGGCACTGGATCATCTTGTAATTCTACGCTAGTCACATTTTAAATTGTGTACATGCAAGCATATTCATCGAAATAGAAACCTAATGGAAGTAATATTGGCTAATTTGTGTTTGTAAAATTAAAAGCAAATGATCAAGCCTCATCGTACTCATTTTCTCACAGCATAAGAACTCAAAGTTCCCAAAACATGTTTGCAACAATAGCTAAGCTAACATTATCTCTGGGTTACATACAATTATTTTTTTCAAAGGATATTGAATTCAAGTTCTGTGTTATTATTTCTCTAGCCATCTGCATAAATAGATCTTGATCACTCCCAACTATCCACTGGTACTGCAGACACGTTTCCAATTATCTATAGCATGCACAAACACCCAACTATGAAGTAATTAATAATACTTTTAAGAGCTGATTGAAGTACATATGCGTATGGTGTGAAAACCCCAAAAACTTTGAAAGGAGATATGGATAATAGTAGGATGTACAATTCAACAAGGCGTACTGAACAAACTCTGACGACTGCTGAGCTCTACGAAATATCTGAAAGCGCTGGATTATACTACATGATTATTGCACTATTTCCCATAGTTCTATACTTTGACTTTTTCCTACCTGAAGTTAACGATGCTGAAAACAAATATTTGAGGAATTTCTCTGTGAGTTAGATTAGTTGGCACTGGCACAATATAATTAAGTCTCAATGTTCAAACATCTTCTTAAAATACTACTTATGTTGTTATTTGAAGAGATCAGAGTTTTATCTGTTGCTGACACTGCCGCTAGTTATGTTGCTGGCTTTGGGTGCATTCAACCTTGTCACTTTTGGAAGCTTTCCGTCTTACAAAATACTTACAACAATCATAATTTTTATTGGAATGCTTCACCATCCCGGATTTGTCACCCTAAAAGCAAACAATGAAGACATGATAGGAATCAGATATGATGTCGTCAGTAAGGTGAAGATATCCTTGCCTTCGTAGCTATAATATCTGTATTTTCTTTAAAATATGTACTAAAAGTCAATTCTGTTTTTAACAGACCGTGCGCAGTTACTACTTTGTTTGCTTTGTTTCGCTGTATCCGTTTATTTGCGGTTTAACTGGACCTGGAACATTTAACTTCATGCCTACGGGAGAAGTTTACAACTTCCCCAACCAGAGTCAGCCCCTAGAGTCCGATTTCAGGTTCCTGGACAAAAATGGAGAATATGCTGCTGTGGATTTTAGTCGCGGTTACTTAACTTACGCTATCTACCATATTGCTCACGAAAGCGTGTACTTCCTGATAATGTTTTATCTCAGTCATCTCTACTATGCCATGACATGTCGATGCGCTATGTTTTACACTTACTACATTCTCGACACCATTGCGAACGTCTATCATTGGATAAGTACAAAGTAAATCAAGCAAATAGGAATAAATAAATGCATACGCAGAACTTAAGAATTTTTTCATGGAAAGTCTGCACAAGGCAGTGTGTAATTTCCAAATGTTACATAGTCATCATCATTCGATTTGAAAATTACGTCAAAATATGGGTTTTTCTTGAATTTTGTGAGCAAAAGTTGCTTCCCCCACGTCGTTATCTGAGGATTAATTAACTTGAATCAGCGTTTTATGATGATAAAGCTTTTGATTACAACACTTAAATAGATTTAGACTTACTGAATGAGATCCATGAAAGGCAATTTTCTCAAGTTTTTTAATATGCTGAAATGCGAAGAACACTGAAGCATCCGAAACATTGCCAGAAAGATCTCGTAGGTCCAAATATTTCAGTTCTTGAATTCAAAAACGGATACTTCAATAATCAAGTTTTACAAGTTACAATTAGCATAAATTCACAGATATAAAACCTTGAGCCTCAGCCAAAGGACTAGTCACTCGACCGGAAGCATAGTAAACGCCAATATTCTGCATATGTTTTATCTTCTCCTCAGGTATTTGTGTAATCCCTGCATCGCTTAGTTTGGCAGCATTAGACATTTTCAAACTTACGAGCTTGGTCATATGTTTAAGAATCATATTAAAATCTTCACTGGTAAAATGCACAAATAGCTTGCCATACATGGAGGTATCTAGCAGTTCGAGAATCCTAATGTTCCGAAAGGTTTCCACGAGCTCGTTAATATCTGGTTTGATATAGCTTGGATTAGTATGCGCATGAATCAATCTTAACTGGGTGAATTGCTGAGCTGCGCTCATCCGTCTCCCTCGGCTCAGAGCAGCTAAGCTGGTAAAATTGACATTAGAATTTTCCATGAGCAAAATATCAACTCCACGTATCACTGAGACAGACTGGGCTGCAAGACTTCCTTCTGTGAAGTAGAGATAGAACTCAAATTTGTGAAGGAGTGGAGGAGGGAATCTTATCGCGAATAAATCTAATCCTTCATTTGGCAACACCCTCGACATTACGACACGTTTCAGTGTGGATCTCTGGTCTTGGAGGAATGGGAATAGTGAGGTTTCACAGAGACCCAATGCCAAATTGACAGTGGGAAACGTAAGTGTAAGCTGTTGAAGTCTTAGCTTACTCCACACAGGATTTCTGAGACATAGAAGAAATTCAAAAAATGGTTCAATATCGTCATCGCTTTTGACAAAATCGAGGTCGGTGTCCACCCGAATGGCCCACTTTAGTCGTAGCTGTCGCATTGTCAAGTAGCAGAATTCTAGTATGTCACAAAGGGTGCAAAAGATTTCATTTGTTTGTCCGCGAGAGAAAGGTAGGCCAAAACATTTTGTAAAGTCCAATTCTATATGGGCCAGCATTGTTGTTCGAAACGTAAACAACTGCATGTAAACAAGCGTCCCTATTCTGTCAAAAAGGCGTATTCTCAGGGTTTCCACTCTGGATAGGTTCTCCATTCCACGCATCCATGACTTGTATCGGACAACGGCAAAGGAGAGGGCGTGTCCAACGCTGAGGTACTTTGGTATTTTGGATGTCTCTTCATCGTAAAACTTTCTTTCTCGTATTTGTATATAACGTACCGTTGTCAGCTCGTTCATATATCGATGAATGAAGTGTAACAAAGAGCCATTCTCAAACAAGGTCAATTTTTTGACAAAGGGAAAATGCTGGAGTGTGCTTATTTTCCTGCTTTTGGTAGTACCAATCCAGAAGGCATTCTCTTCTTTCGGGATTATACGGATTTCTTGGTAAGGACATATTAAAGTGCTGTTCCATTTCCCACGTCGGAATTTTTTGGAAGCACGGCTTTTATCCATATGGATATTCAAAATGCCTTTGTAGCCGATGACGGGCTGCAAAATTTCGTTCCATCGATGACAAGTTGCACGTGCGTTGAGGAATGAATTGAAATCGAGTGAGTAAAGTATCTTTATTAGGATCCATTGCTATAATAATCATAAAAGGACATAACTAGTCACGTGAAATTGCATGTGCTTGACATTTGAAGAAAAATTAAGCTGAAACAGACGCTTTTTGTACTGGAATATCTAAAATTGACGTGTCAAGCCGTGAGGATGATTCCAACATTGTAAACGGAACGTTGATCCGTTATGTGAAACATTCTACTTCTCTCGTTGTGGCAGGTGTTCGGCTCTCATAGCACCTCACATTTTAGCCAATGTATAACAAACACGAGAATTTAATCTGTGTATGAATTGGTGTACTGGGAATTTAGAATTGCACGTTAAATAATTTAGGAGATGGTAACACCATGTTTCGTACCTGGATTCAGAATATGACTGTGCAAAATGAAGGCTGTCTCACTCAACGTTCAGTTCCAACTACATAGAACGGTTTCCATAGGCTTACCGTTACACTTTGTATCAGATAGCAGACATGTCAATGTCACTCAAGATGTTTCCGTTTGATTTTCCATTCCCCAAATAATTTTGCCTGAACCACTTCACATACCTATTACAAAAGCACAATTGTAAAATACGATTGACCTACAATAATGGAGGGAGAGCAGCCAGCAGCAACAGAGCCTCCACAACCATCGGAAGTAACTGAGACGCCCCCACCAAAAGCTGCAGCTGAAGAAGAAGCAGACACCAAGTCGAAACGAAAGAAAGCTAAAGATCCCAAGAAAAAACCTGAGCGTGAGTACCTGGGATGGAAAGATGCAAATGATATTGAATGGAGAAGGGAAATAGAGTACAAAGGCTACGAAAATTGGAAAGCCAAGTTTGGACCTGGCACAGAATGGTGGAACAGATACGAGTGCGTGGATGGTGCCTGTTTAAAAATGTCTTAATTAATCTTTAAGGTATAGATATTGTAAACGATTTTCAAGTAAATTTTCTAGACAATGGATATGCTCAGGAATGACAAGGGGCGCCATGCGAAAACCCAGTTATCGGGGTGTTGAGTGGGTCGTATATCAGCGTGGAATAGAAACGGCTCCTGTTGGAGAGTCTTGTACCAGGAAGCGCACGAGCGTTAAAGATTACTTTGTAGAACCAATTGGTATGACCAAAAATGATAAAGATCGTTCATTTGATGTGTAACAGAGGATCATCAATATGCTGTTGTATAATATAGATAACTACTGCTGCCGACCTTGCCCATGGCCTAAAGTCACTAGTGGAGAGGTGATTGTACAAATTAAAATCATAAGATACTACTACTATATCGTAATAATGTCAATTCATAAAATAAGCATTCCTATTTCTTTAGATTGGTTGGCTGGCACAGCACAAAAGTTGCCAACTAGAAATATATCCAAATGACTTCATGAAGAAACCACCTCTTCCTTGGCACCACAAGAAAATATCCTCTTTTATTCCAGGATACATGTAACTGGATTCACAGGAAGCACCACAAAACTACCACATGTCGCACAATTTGCAAATCGAAAACACAAATAAAATATTCATTGTTGACTATGATAATAAACCATTTTGAATTTGCATAAATAATATTGCTATTTAGTTTTTAAATCCAAAATTGCGCATTTTTAATTAAAATCATCAGCATGTTAAATTTCGCAAGTCATATTGACCATCTACTATTGCAAATGGGAACTAACATAATAATCTTCTAAACATACATACATATTTCTTATTTATGGTGAATTTAACCTGTCACTTTCTAAACTTAATTACCGACCACGTCGTTGAAGAATAATCTCTCATCTGCAGTGGGCTTCCATAGTCCGCCCGCAGTCACGTTTCTTTAAATGAGACACATGGCACACACGGTATACTTCTTTTATCCAACTTTCCATAAAGCCTGGGTTCATTTTATTTCTTTGTTTAGAGGTTTAATGTATGTACACAATGAGATACAGGTATAAAAACGGAGTATGTAGAGCTTTGTTTCAGCTTTAGTCTACACGAAAAAAGAAAATTGCACTATTTTAGTGCTGTCAGCATACCTACAAAGACAATGTTTCAGCGTATTTATTGCTAATTTATAATAGCGTGTGCGCATTTCCGAAGCAGGAAAATTGGGAGAAAAATTAAGAAGTATAAATGGTTGATAATAATACTTTTCGTTAAACTAATTGCGAGGCAAGATGTAAGCTAAATGCGTTATTATTTACTGTAAAAGCTGATAACTGATAACATTTTGTACATAATAATTTTCCCCAAACGCCATTTGCTGCAAAATATATGTAGCTTGAAAAAAGACGGAAACTAAATCAAAATAAATGAAGTAGATTAATTTTCTCCGCTAAAAAGCTGTATGCGCATGACGGAGGGGGAAGGATACAAATTATTACAAACAACTGTAAAGATGGTTTCTTTTTGCCATTTAAGGGGAGAAGTTCAAATATTCCCTACAGTATTTCAACTTTCGAAGGACGCTTCTCAAAGAAAAACGGCGACCCAGGGTATAATGAACGCAAATTATCTGCTAATATTCCGAAGATCCATACAATTTCTTTCTCTTCTTTCTGTTATTCCATTCGACTGGAAAGACGACTTGGAACATCATGGAAGGATGTGCATTAAACCGAAAGAGGAACGCTATATTTGGAATTTTTGGTGCAATCTTTTGTGGCTTAGAACTCTTTTGTTGGTACTAAAGCTGTTGTATCTCGTGAAATCAAATGCCATCAATGTAGGAGTGTGTGCAATTTTCTTTCTTTGGATATGCGTTTTCGTGGCCGCTTGCTTGCTTGCCACGCACCCGATAGTCAAAATGAAAGAATTTTGCGATGCGTTCAATGCCTTCAAGACATTTGAAGTGAAACGTCGACTTAGTAAGACAATCAATGATATATATTACATTATAATCGTTAATTATAATGTACCGATTACGATTTTTGTAGAACTATACTAATAATGATTCTCGTTTTGTCTGCAGAACCATTGTCCGGACTAACAAATCTCGTCACAGTCATACTTTTCCTTCAGTCTGTATGCTTACCATGCGTGTTACCACTGTTTTGCGTGATAGCTCCTTGCTCCCCACAGTTTTTGGGGTCTGAATTATTACTTGACAAGACAAGATCCTGCTCAGCATCATGGTTCCATAAAGTACTTGTATATTTTATTGAACTAATTTGCGCAATTCCAATCGGAGGAGTGTGTGCCTTCTATTCGGTGTTTGCTATTTATCTCACGAAATCCTTAAATCGAGTTTTAATATCTGTCAGGTATTTGTTTCTGATTTATCTATTTTTAAGGAAAAATGCTTAAACCTGAAGCAAACATATATGAGCTCATACGGTATTATCAATGCTGTGTTTGATTTTTTTCGAATTTCAGGAAACCAAATATACTCGACGTTTTCAATAATAAAACAGCTCTCTCATGGATGCATTACAGAACAACTCTTTATCGCCAAATTCAACTGCTCATCTGCTTGTACCATGATTGTCTTCAAATGACGCTTCTACCAAACATGCTATTTTCTTCATCGCTTATTATTATAGGCTGTCTTTTTGCCATTATAGAATTAAAAGAAGAGTTGCCCCTTGCCTTGTACATTGTTTTCCCATTTATACTAGTTATAACTTCCCTTTTTATGTTTACCATGTTAGAGATGACTAGCAAAGTTATTACTCTTTCAAAGAAAATCAGAACTGAATGGATATCGAAATATTACGGTGAATCTCTCTGGTTCAAAACGTTTATTAGATCTTGCCCTCCACTAAAGATTGAGGTGGGTCCATTCAGTAAAATAGGGAGGGATAAAATGGGGATTGTCATTAGATTTTGTTTGCAAAGAACCATTTTCTTTATTGCATAGTCTCGAAAAGTAAGAGATCAAAATTAAACTTTGATGAAAACAAGTTAGTGTATTTTGAACTTCATTTTTGCCAACAGGCTATAACTATAAATTACCTTTTGTTCATGTTCATTTTCTGAAAACTTATTTTCAGTGGTTTTCTCACCGTCATTCATTATTTCATATACTGTTGACGCCCAAGAGTTATTTGAGACCAATGAAGTTTGTCGAACTACGGCTTCGTCATTTTCAGGAAAATTGATTTGTGAAGGGACAATACCACGTGACGATGAATTTGAATCTCTGGAGAGAATCTCTCGCATATATTCTGTACCAAAAGCACTAATAATGCTGTAAAAATAAAGAAAATTTTAATTGAATGAACTGGATGCATGGACACGTGCAAACAATTGTAATTAAAGTCATCAAGTTGAAGTAGATGTATCGCGATGTGTTTCTTCATCTTAAGCAATCATAGCAAGAAAGCCCACAAGGAAATGCCATTTATTCAAATGCACAAATCTTTGTATAGGCCCTTACTTTTGAGAGGGAAAAAACTGCATTTCACAAGAAGTAGAGTACTGCATACAATATAGTTTTTTTCATAATATGTAATGCCGAGTTTACGTCATGAATCACGGCATGTGATGAGAATATCTTTGTTCTAAAATAAAGGGGTGTATTTCACGTTTGTAGTAGTGGTAAAAATAAACTTGCAAGTCGAAAATGCTTGCATTTGTCAAACCTAGAACACTATAATATGTTCTTATGTTGCAGCTTGTATCAGCTCGCGGGAGAATTTTTAAGTATCATGTAAGATATAAAGTTCAGACATAAAAAACATCAAACAAGCTATCATGCTTGTCGTTTTAAAGTTAAAATAACATGATTGTGGCCGGTTTGAATAGATCTGTGTCTTATCATATTTTACACCTACCAAATAGGGCGACATATACTGTAAGGAAAGAATAGGATTGATTGAAACTGGAAATGTCATTCCAAAAGTTAACATTTGAGGCCTTACGAAGGATCCGCACGTTGCTGGAAAGCCAATTTCCTCGAAGTGCAATGGTGTGTTACTAAAATTTCACAACTTCACGAATTAAACTCATTGCTGACTGGTGTATTCTCTTTTGTGTAGATGCTGAACATCTTTGACATGACTCTAAGTGGCAAGTACCCAGACGAAGACAATGTAAAAATCTACGGATACAATAACGTTTCAGACACGGAAAGTTTGTTTCTTAATGTCTTTATTAAAGCCAAGGTAGGTGAATGAAATACACTATGCAAATATAAAATGCTACACATATAAGAACTTAATTAATACAGATATTTTAAAAGCATACCAATGATGATAAAAATTATATCAATTGAATAGAACCAGGATGTTGAATATTCAATTATTTATGCTCCCGATCTTTTAACTGACGACATGATGGATGCATTCTTTGATCTACATGACTGGACCAAGGTTCATGACTATGGTGCTACTCCAAAGCATTTTGCTAGGCTCTTGGAGAAACTAGTTGAGGAGAAGGGAGGAAAACTGTCCAATGGTCCTGCAGATGATATGTATTTGCCGAATGAGACCGCTTTGAAACTTGACATTGAGTACGTACTCATCCAACATTTATCTATTCCGAGAAGACAGAAAATCATATTTTGACACATTGATATTTACTTTTGCACTACACTGTTGCAGCCGTGATCATTTAAAGGAAGAGTTTGAAGTAGATAAATTGGCTCCTGAGCACGCGGCAAAAGTAAATGCTCATTGGAAATATGGTGGTGAAGGGTATGACCTCAGTATTGCTGATGCTATTCGTTCATTTGGAGCAGCTGGAATTTTCAAGAAGAAAAATTCTGGTGGTACCAGAACAAATGAAACTGACACAAATTCTGGAAGAACAAGTGAAGATCTTGTAAGTTGGATTATTCTTATGCGATTGGGAACATTAAACGCTTTGCATACTTTAGATGAGTACAGATGTAAGGGATTGGGAAGATGGACCATGGAGGCGGCTTCAAAATGGGTTGCTCAAGAAGGGCTAATTCCACTATGTGAGATTGAACCGTATAACAAGCAATCAAGAAATTTAGTTGAAAAAATAGGATACAAGTTTATACAAGAGGTGTGCTGGATGCGATATACCCCTCCGGCAAAGTAAACATGTACTGGTGAATAATTTGTGATATTCAAACTTTAAAACATTCATAAGTGAAATATAACTATACGTTGCAATTATTTATGATTTCAAGTGCCATTTTTAATTTCTTACTCTTCTGATGAATCTATGAATTCAATAAATAAGGAACAATTGTTATTCTTAACCCACAATAATTATATTAAATAAGACATTCACACACATTTGCACTAGAATAAACTTTTCTGTGATACCAAAAATTAATAGCAATACATTCTGCACACATGCAATCAAACCAAATACATACAATTACACAAGTCTCTTTTCATCTTACAATAAATAACAGTGGTATAACAATAAATTATAATAAATATCATAATGTAAAAATAATTTCAATAAATAAATAAATATTGCAGAATAAATAAAAAGTTTAATAGAATCATTTTTCGGAACTCATTTCAGTGTCAGAACCTTGTTTCCAGTTGCTGTTGACCTTTGAAGAAATATTAGCTTTCAGGAAGGAGTCAAGAAAATCATTGCTAAAAACCATGTACGGATCGTAATAGTCAAATCTTTGAACAGCCCATTGCCAGTTATCTCCAAACGCAGATGGGATAACCTTTCTTAGTACTATATGATTATCCCAGGCTGAAAAATCAGTAAATGCCCACGCTTTTGACCATTCTGGTCTTGCAATGGCTCCATTGCCATCATATTTAAGGAACAAGTGCGATTCCAACTCTCTCATGAAAGACTCGAAATGTCGTGTTCCAGGAATGATGTTTATTCCTATACAAATTGCAGTATCATATCTTTCTCCATTGACCGGTGACAAAAATGATAAGGCTGGGGGTTCAAATTTACCAAACCCTGGAATATCTTGTGGGTTATCTAAACCAGTTACGGTCATTTGCATTGGTTCATTTTGAGGAAACTTCCAGTCAGCAGAGTATTTCTCTAACAGTTCGGAATAAAAGATGAAGAAGTCGCTTGCGACCTTCTGAACTTTTCCTCGTGTGGTTAAAATGGCATAACCGCTGGAGGTTGTACGCTTGACGGCATCCTTATAACGTAGTAAAAGGTTTCCGCTAGGTCCCCAAATGTCCTCATTCTGACCATATCGTACTTTTAAATTATCAAGTGAGTGCTCAATTCTTGAAATAAGTGGACTCAAATAGTACAAACCAGAAAGAAATCTGGAAACAACGGTTTTGAAAGCGCCGGGTGGGTTTTCATACATAGTTAAGGGGTATGGCTTTTCCACATATCTGGATTTGCTTGCTGGCAGCGTGGTACCTGTCGTCCAGCACATCATTGTCCACATCCTCTGCGTGTACGGGTACAAAGTGAGTTCAACAGCTCGATATTTCTCCACTAAACTTGCCAGATTTTCGCCATCAGAATCAAAGTGAGTGGGCGTTGACAAAATTTTGTCGGCTGTATAATCAAAACGGTTTTCACAGCGCATGTTGTACTCTGGTCCAACCATTAGTAAAACTTCAGTGACAAATGCTCGTCCAATGTGAGTCAAGAACGCTTTGGAGTCTTCATGACTTCTTGTAAACTTTTTAAGGCCATAGGATTGTGATTCGTGGTCCCAAACGACAGCTTTTAAGCTCAAAATCAAATTACTCAACGACCCTGCAGAAAATCCCATTGGTACTCTTGACCCACTTCGCATTGCCCCTATCCCATGACTTCCGGTTGCAAGTACTCCACCTAAAAATTAAGGATTTTCAACATAAAATATTTGTATTATAAGTACTGCTATTGTAAAAGTTTGAGAACTCACCAACAGTGGCATGCCCAGATACTGGAGACGAATACAGGGCAGCTTTATGACTTCTCAAAAATCCTATCAAGTTCTCCATAGATGTTCCAGTTTGGACATAGACTGCTCTCAGGTCCTGATTTGTCTTGGATGCTACCATTTTCATTTGTGTAAGGTGTGAAACAGTATCCACCATTATAGTATTCGAACATCTTGATTGTTTCGTCACTGTAATAGGCGCCCATGACTGACCAAACCCCTTTGCTCTCAACTTGTAACCGTAGACGTAGGCCCAATTGGCTAGCTTTACTACATCCTTGGGGGCACGAACCTGAACAACCCACACATCTGAAACTTCCAAATCCTCTGACCAGTTCTTGAAATTTTCCAGCACTAACTGAAATTCGGATGGAAAATTTGGTGGGACAGGACATTCCGCAGATTTATAACGTGGGGGTGAGGCACGGTTACCCTTATTCGGGTTTAGTGTAGGTTTAGGAGCTTTTATCGATGATATAACCTCTTCAAAATCATCGGGTAAAATTTCCACAACCTCATCGTCCACAATTCCTATAAATTATACCAATATAATTTGCCTTAAATCTGAATCGTACCTGAAAATATTTTTCAACTAAATACTACAAAATTAACAAGTTCACATATAAAGTCCAACCTTGCCAGGTTTGCAATTCATCAAAGGTGACAGTGTGTACGTAACTTGCTAGCAAACTAACACTTATTAAAAGAGCACCGACTAAATATCTGTTAACCATTATCGCTACTATCTATGAGGAAGCCATATGGAATTAAATGAGTTACAATGAATTTGCTCAGCAGTATAAACAATCATGAAGACCTCAACGATTTTTAATTGTGACTGGTAAATTATATAACTTTCTCAGAGCAATGAGACAGACTACTCGTACATGTGCGACCTAACTAGAAAGTGCATCATAATTTCCCGAATTCTATCCAGAGCTTGCCACTTCATATCATATTGTCTGCAAATACTAAAGTGTAAGATACTTTAAGAATAGATTAAAAATAAAATACCATGTTGATGCCATTCAAAGCAAGAAAAAGGGATGCATCATATTATCATTTTGAATGAAATGTGCCTTAACCCTTGGAGAAATAAGGGCACACACCTTTCTATAGGTATGATACATAACCCAGTGAAACATTTATGAAAAGTGTACGGGATAAACACGAGGGAAGACACGGTGCCCTAATTCTCTTTTCTATTTTTAGTTGTATGGATTTGTATACAATATTGCATTTTAAATTAAAACTACGAAAGTTTAGTACATAATCTTTCGGACTTTGGTAGCATTATGCTTCTCAAAATAATTGGATTTTTATGCAAACATAAAATTCATATAGTACGAATCGTTAAGATTGGAAAACGTTGTGAATTATACTGTAAAGTATTGGATACGTATACAGAAGATGAAGAGTTACAAAAGATCATTTCCATGTCATACTGCTGAACTATCCATTGAAGAGTTGTAGTAAAGCTTCCGTATAAACTACAATGTACTTAAAATTATCCTTCTATATATTGATTCAATCTAATTAATTCTAAAAGTAGCATATATAGCAGTCACATCAAGCACCAGTAACAGTTGACATAATATAATGGCTTGACAAAAGAGTTAATTTACAAAGATCAATCACCCACCTGTGGAGACATTAGTGGTGATGGCTGTCATTTTAAAATCATTGGACTTGTGTATAGTTACTTCACTTCATATAGGTACTTGATTGTTAAAGGTTTTAGCTTCACATATTATCACAATAAAGAGCATTTTTAATGTGTATATAGTGATATGTCATGCCAAATTGAGCCTAGAGAAAGTAATTGAATTAGTCTGTCAAATATAGCAAAAAAGGTTTGGCAAAATGCTGCATCAAGATTCTTTTTGTAAAAGGCAAAGGTACGTGCTATGTATGTTTGTACAGAGTGTATGTTTATACCCTTGCAGGACGAATCAAGTTTCTCAAATTATCGAATTACTTTTATCAGACGTCTATTCCTTGGGTGTAATTAATAATTTCAGTAGCTCGATTTGTGTATATCGATCGGCAGCGCGACATGTACCTATGCATTTTACACATTATTAGGCTGCATTGCGCTCAATACATTGACCCCTCCGTCAACTAATTCAATTTGCGCAAATTTTCTATTAATTTACCAATTTGCATATTAAAAACAGAATTTAAAATATCAAAAGGTTATGGCTATTTTGACCATTTTACACACATACTCAAATCGTCAATTTTAGTATATGATAGCATGAACAGTTGTTTTGTTTTATTTAAAAGGATTAAAATTCAAGACTGATGAATTCGTAAGCACTAGTGTAAATGCCAGAGATGGAATTAGTTCTTGGCTACAAATTTGAATATTTCAATGCGTATTAAGCTTATCTGACACACTTCCTTTAAAAGTAAAAACTTACCCCACCACGACTAAATTACCTTTGCTCATATAGTAAATCGACAAAGTCATAGTCATAAATCTCACAAATTTAATATTTAGAGGTTTTCGACCATGCTCTATTCAATGGAAAAGGAATTTTTAAAATCGGTCATTGGCTTATCCGGGTCATCCCATTGTCAGTAAGATATGTTGACTTTGTAAAGTATTTACGATAAGTCAGCGGTGGTTGTGTAGCATGGTGTGCACACATTTAATATAAAAAATACATCTAAAGTTTTCTGTACGTAATTCTATGCATTAAATGTGCAATACAACCCTTTCTGTTTGTAGGTACACCACAAATGTTTTTACTTTGGTTAGTGACTATCCTCTACTTAATATACAAATAATATAGGTATATATATTATTACACTTACGCTTCATCATCATCATCATCAGTGGGGCTTTTACTTTCTTTTGAACTTGAAAACATTTTTTTCATATGTTCTGAATAATACGCAGTATTTTGCACAACGAATCAAAAGCATTATTGCACTAAGGGCTTTACGGCTCATGTATTGTATGCATTGCACCTATCGAAACTGTGTTACACATTTAAAAATTTCATGAGATGTCTTGTAAAGGGAGATGCCCTTGCAGCATCAAACATACCGGTTTTTGCTTATTTCATGACAAACTTTTTTTCTCATAATGTATCATCCATCCTCCTCATCATCAGCACAGCACATCGTCATATCATCAATACCTACTTTCAAAGAAAGGGAATTTTATATGGATATTCGATACTTTTGATTGTCATGTCATGTCCCTTTTTGCGTTTACTTGAATCCTCGCTTTTTTCTACATTAGTTCATCCAACGACTTGGTTCAGTGTACTTGTGCATGACTGAGAGGTTAAAAGTGACAATGAATCTTCGAAATATGGCATTGATTATACAAAGCAACAATGATTTCTAGCATAAATTTTTATTGGGATAAGCGAGAAGATAGTTAAAGTGTTTCATAACACGCCTACGTAATATTGTACGAGTTCCGGTAGCTCGTATATAGTTCCAAGCGTGGAAGTAGATTACTGATCCTCAGCCTTGACTGGCCTGGCTTGGCCTTTCCTCAAAATAAAATGAAGCCAGGCTTTAAATTTTTCAGTTTTACCAGTGCGGCAGTTTTGCTAAGCTGCAGTTGGTGTGTTGTTCAAGAGTGTAGTGCAGTTGGATCTTTTCATATGACTGAACCTATCGTTGGAGTTCTCGGGGTTTTTAGTACAATACTTTCAGGTTAAAAGCACATGAATTATTTTGCAACAGTAAAAAATTCAATGAGATACTTAATTTTAAACTTTTAAATGTTTTCAATTTAGGAAGTCAATATGCATCTGCACTGCCTCCTTCATTATTCCGGAAACGGTTAGGATCTCCAATGCCTCAGATTGGTCGTCCGATATCGCTGGATGATGAGGATTCCGACGAGGAAGAAGAAGATCTTTTAGACAACGAAAGTCAACCAAGGGTTGAACCCAGGATAACCCCAATGAATAGAGATCAATGTCTAGCCAAGCTGCTTTGTGGAATGAGTGTTCCGGTGACGGGAGGAAACTCAAAGAAAAACTACTATAACGAATATGCCAACATTGTCAGCAAATTCTTTGAAGCGTTTCCGTAAGTATGGCGTGTAGTTTTAAAAGTAAAAGTTTTCAAATTCTGCTATATCGTCATCAATTTTTTACTTACCAGCAGAAAAAATGGAAATTTCCTTATTCGCACACGTAATATTTCTGTCAAAGGAAACAAAGTTCATAGTTCTCATCAGAACCATTCAACCATCGTCATCATCATAAGTTCTTTGTAATTTGTTATGGTCTACCCGCACAAT
>JAQIXX010003222.1:0-20644 GCA_034700605.1 Willowsia nigromaculata
ATAATCCTCTTCCTCACGCATAAGCTGCTTTTCAATTTCTTTCAGCCTATCAATATTATCGTTTATGAGGTTGTTAACGTCTTGTCCCTCGTCATTTGTAGGAGACACTGTACATTTCCCATCATCCCCACCTGTACTACTCTCGCAAGTCATCGGATTCTTGTTTACTAATCCATTCTCGTACTCAAAATGCCAAATTATGTTGCACATTTTCTCCGGATCATCTAAATCAGTTGCTTCTACTGCTTCATTCAGTTTTTCCTCTAGAGCTAATTCATCTGGTTTCGTGGTCTCGAGAGACGCGTAGAATCTATATATTTCCAGCATTTTCTCCGTTCTAGAAACCGAGCATTTTTCACCCTCGATCGATTGAAGCAAACGCGTCCGGTAGTAGTCGTGATAAACTTCAATTAATGTTTCATGATGATGTTCCAATGCATTATCTCTCAGAGGCGTTGTCTTCGGATTAACGAAATATGCCAAGAAAGGATGATTCGATTTGTAGTCTGGGTACGGGTCATCTAGTATTTCCCCAAATGGACCTAATTCATTAGCACAAAACCCAGTTTTGTTGAAATAGCCATCTCGTCCCCAGTAATTGTAGCAGACGTATCCATTTGGACCTCTATCTTTCTGGTGACCAGTTTTCTCCTCACACATGCCCGGTTGGGCTATCAAATTTAATACACACTCCCTCCCATATATTTTATCGAAAGACTCGTCACCTTGATAAACTTGGAATGTACCAGCGTTAGGATAGCATCTGGGAAAAAGTGTGTCCTTGAAACGACACTGCGTTCCCGAACTGCAACTGAGTGGTTTCTCCAGATCGAAAATCAAGAATGGCAGTTGCTCAATTAGAGCATTGCGATTTGAACTGTGACTCAAGTCGATCAATGCGCAAATTTCATTTTCTTGCATTAGACACATCTTAGTAGATTGCTGGTCAAGTCCTTCCATTTTGGACCCCAAGGGACATTCGCACTTGCTCGTGTCTGGGTTGCACACAAGCCCTTGTCGATAGTCACAGTATGCTGTAAAGTTGAGCTTGCCATTATAATTGTCAAAAACAAATTTCTTGTGGTAGTGGTGGGTCACAGAATGATTGAATGGATCTCGGTACTCCCAAATGTATTGAGAATCGCATGTGTCACCTTAAAATTTAGAAAAACAACACAAATTGTCTATTGAAAGTTATAATTTATATTCTTTTCTAAAATTTAATATTCTGAAGATGACATACATACCTTCATTTAGAGTCAATTTAGGAAGAACTCCATTCTGGAATGCTATCACAAACGTTTTGTAGAAATCTGACTCTAAATATTTATCCCGAACTTCTTCGAACAAAGGATTGAGGTCTGATGAGGTTGTCAGTTTTCCACCATAGCGAAATGCCATCCAGGAAATAGCATTTTGTATTAGAGTTTCCCTGTCCGTGTCTATCTCTTGTGCCTTTAGTAATGCTCTTCCAAGAGGAGGAGGGCTAGGGGAAGGTGCCCATGATACAGGTATACAAGCAAAAGTTGAGACCACAAGTGTGACAAAAATTGAAACGAATACGCTGTAGATGCCGAACTGCTTCATTACATTACTTAGTCGCACTATTTTGCTTTACAAAATAATTTTGAAAAAATACAAAGTTCAAAGAGCCCTTTCATCATTTTAATTTAAAAAAAATAATTTAACTTTATTGAGAAAATTCGTAACAACATTTTGATTAGTGTGGTACTTGACGACTATGATGTGATGTATTTACTATAAGTTTTAACTGACTGATCCTTGAAAACATGCTTTTACATCAGTACATGTACATACTAACGACTAACGAGTTTTTACAGTTGGGTTTTACACTTAATTCCAAAATTATCACGCAAGAACATTTTTGGAAGCCTATTTAAAAATTCAACTTCTGTACAGCAACTGTTTCTCTAAATGTTCTGCTTTTAGCGTTCCATCAATTGCCTGACAATCCTTATTAAAAACAGAATATGCGCTGACTTCCCCTTTTCTACGTTTCCTCCCACTATCATGTCTCGTATTCCAATAGATAAAGGCTAACAGAGAAATTGTAAAAAATACTGCACCAAAGCCAATTTTCAAAAACCCAATGTACACCAGTAGCCAAGCTAAAAATCGAAAGAAGATGGCAAGATATATAATCCATTTGTTTGTGCTCCTTTTAATCCCGCTGTCATCTCCAATGCTTTGGTGTTGCAGGTTATCACCACTGTCTCTCCTCCCATCTGGAGCTTCTTTATTGCCTTGAGGAGCTCGAGTACTGCCTCCTTCCCCCGCACCGGTCTCATCTTCTTCTTCCTCATCTTCATCATTCCAGTTTGGAAGTAACGCTTGGTAAAAGGAATGCGCCCAAGAGTTTACTGTGCTCCTCAACTTTGTTTTGATTTCCTCCTTCGTTTTTTCAACTTGCTTCCTCCTACGAAATTTTTCCAGTTCAGATTCCATGATGAAGGTGTCTGCTTATTAGTTCCTTGATTGTTGGAGCTCTTCTATTGCGAATTGTAAAATCCAATTCGCAACACGGTGGTGACGGTACCGTCGGCTGTCAAAATTAAAATGTTTCATTCATTTAAAGTAACACTACAAGTAAGTTTACTTATCACGAAATGCTCAAGGCAAACGAAATGACGATACGTGGGATCGGAAATATTACCTGTCCTGCCACCCTGATGCGATTAAAAACTTAACTAGCACAGTGCAAAAGTCATCATTTAATAGAATTGAGTCATTCAGTGATATCACAACGTCACGTCATATCACGACACTTCATATGAACAAAACATCACACTAAATTATTGTTGTTAGTTAATTCACTAATGTACAGTTAATACCCCAGAGCAGAGTACTAATTAGTTAAGTAGTAACATGCTTCCCCTCATCTTCAATTTATTGTGTCTTCTTGAATTCAATGTACCACAACCACAGCTGATGGAAGAATCTTAGCAGCTGACAGCTCTAACCACTTGTTACTTCAACATCACTTCATCATTGCTTCGCCTTTGTTCATTCAGTATGCTTTTTTATCAAAATCATATAAGAAATATTGTTCTCTTTTTGCCAAATTGTTCATTCATGAAATGAAAAGACAATGAAAACTTATATTCAAACGTCCGTTTTTTATTATTCATGAATACGCATAGTATAACCAAAACCATTAATATAATTACTGTACATCACATATTATATTACATCTGCAAACCGTTCAAGTATTCTAGTGTTTGCCTTTTTACTACATACATACATACATACAGTGTTTAATCAAGTGGAATATATAGAGGATAATAATAATTGGCGGTGCCAGTGCGTCCGGAGTGATTGGTATAAACTACATAGTTTCGTCATTCCTCATTTCTAACGTAAAACGCAATCAAAGGATTCAACTCATTTCCGTTAGTATCAATATCTTCACAGTTCAGCATCAGCTCTTCATAAAACATCTTGTTCTTTTCGTAGTTCTCGTTGTACGCAGCATCATTCCGAAGATTTTTGATGTTTCTAAACGAAAAGATGAAAAGCATTGTATCAAAAAATGCAGAAAATAATTTGAGCAGTCGTATTATGTAAATTTTTTAAAGAATCTTACTGAATCATAAAGTCATAAATAACTGGAAATGCCTTCTTTGCATCTAAACATCCTTCTCTGGCCAGGTCCACAAGATCCGTGAAAGACTTGACATCTAACCTTTTCAATATTTCATCCTGGCACTGAACTTTTAGTTGGGTAATGTCGAGTTTCACTGCTGTCTTCAAGAAGATCATTAACCCTGTGGTCCTCTTTGGAATAGCAGTTTTTCCCTGATGACAAAACTCAAGTATTTTCTTCAATAGTGCGAGACTATGGAATTCCACTGTGAGATCAAGCTCCTGTTTAGCTCCGATTTCTTTGCGATCATAAATTAAGTACTTTTTGAAGAATGGAGTGTAATCTGAAAGTACATATTCACGTTAATGATATCTCTTCATTTAACAATAAGGTTTCAAGTGTTGCGAAAAAGATTTCCTATCCTCCAAACACAATAAATCACACTTACAGGACAGTCGGTGAGAATCAACGGGAATTGAGTCACCGTTAAAAGCTAGATAAGCATTGTATTTCAACGGGGAAGGAGGCGTGGAATCGATAAAGAATGAGGATTCAGACGTAGTTTCAGTTTCCACATTAGACTCGGACTCAATTACATCCCTCATCATATTTAGGGTGACGACGAATTTCAGTTTCTCAGTAATGTTAGGACTCGCAAAAGGGCCAAGTTGGGAGAAAGAGATGTACTTTGCAAATCCGTATGAAGGTTTTTCCTTTGAAAATTTTGATAATCCTGCGCCTGTTGAATTTGAATAAACTTTCTAAGAACTATAATCAATGAGCATATTAAAGATAATATTAAATACATATTTTGTTACTTTTCTTGTAATAGGATGTTTCACTAGTGAGTAATTTAACTTCGAAGGAAGCAGTGATGATAGTGTTTTCCAAGATTGTTTTCGTCAAAATTAGGTACACGGAGACATAACGCTTGCCGTTTTGATCAGTATAATTTGGATCTAGCTCGATACGCCAACGAGTCTCATTTGCAGTCTCAAAATTCAAGACAAACTCCTCAGACGTTATAAATTTCTTCCTATTTTCCAGCTCCAAAGTGGTCTCCCAATGAAGGTCTGATGTCTCTATTTCTATCTAGTGTTGGTAAAAAAAATCAAGTAATAATATGAGGGGTGAATAGGTGTTCATATATTAAGTGGAATAAGATCGATGTATTCGTACCTCATGATTTCCTGAATGAAGGATAGCCTCCGTTTCCATTCTGACACCACCAACTTCGACCATCTGTAGCGACTGTTCCATGCTGACGTCTCGAGCCATTTATATCTTTGATATCTTTCCAACGATAGGTTTCCCTTGAGGTATGTGTTGATTGATTTTCAGTGCCGAGATTGGGTAGAGTCGGATCCTCTTCTGCTGCAATCTGCAAGGATGTTGGTTGGGGTTGCTTATCTAACTTTACCTATGCATGTACTTAGGAATTGGCAGGAGTCCGGGTTGTTTCCTTGGCTTCTTGGCTTCTCTCCTCAAGGATAGTATCCTCAACTGTCTGCTTTTGCGATGGTTATGATTAATGATTGGAAGCGAATAGGCGTTGCTATTTAGTCCATCCACTGCCCACGCTAATTCCGTGCTATCGTAAATAATAACGAAAAGAAAGTTGCATCAAGCTTCTTTTATAGTACATTTGCACGGGTCGAAAAAAATATTGGGAAATATAAAGAATGGGAATGCCAATAAAATCCAGTATGAAAGAAGTATATGCATGGGCATTTTTGGTATCTGCAATCATTTTTGAGGTGACCTCACACTCTGTGTCAAAGCCAACAAGTGACTATTATGATTATGAGGACGAGGATGATGATTTGGATATCCAAGAACAAATTACTACTACTACTGAAATGGTAAAATTCAAACCTTTGGGGTTTACTTATGGTGATAACGATGCTTTTGGTAAATATTACTATTTCTGACAAAAGAGTCAAATATTATCTTTATATCAAAATACATTGAAATTGGATAAATTGAATCAAAATATTCTGCACAGGCCCCAACCATTGGAGAAATAAAAAAATTCTTCTAGAAGAAATAATTAAAGCCGCACCAACAATTAAGTCGCAGCAGCGATCTTTACTCTTGAGAAATAATGTTCAAACTAATAGTATCCTGTCTACTGAGGTGAAAAAATTGTATGAAAACAACTACTGTCAAACGAACTGGATTTCTCCCATAAATATTCAAACAGAGAACGTCAGAATAGTAGAGGTGGGCACCTACATATATATGCTTTGTTTTAATGACTCGCAAGCATTTCCAGAAAAATGGCAAGTTAACTTATCCAAACTAAACTTTATATTATGTAGATTGATACAAAGGACATGAGTAGCTCATCAGAAATCGAAAAATTGCTAAAACAGGAAGCTGCTGGTATTCCTGAGACTTTAATTATAACAATCTCCGTTCCCAACATTCAGAACATCGTTTGGACCTTTGGTCATCCTACGAGATATCATGGAAGTAAATATATGACGCACAAGCATTCTTGCCCTTTTCCCATTTATGATTTTAAAACTTAAAGTCACCATTTCAAATTTCCTTATATTAGTTGAGATACGATCAAGTACCTCTGGAACTTTCCAACTAATGGACAACTTCGATCCCATCCGTTTGACCAATAGTTTTACCGCCTATGACTTTGATTTTCTCACACTGTTCTACTGCGACATTGAGAGAGCGTTACCTCACAGAACCATGCACCAAATTGACGGGCAGAGATTCCCCCTCGAATTGGAATACGTCTTTCTCAGAAGAATTACAGATGAAGAACGATCTAGAATGAATTTAAATGCGGAAGAAGAATATGACGAAATGGGAGACGCTCCAGCACCATTATCCACTTTGATTGATGGTCAATATGTAGCTGTGATTATTTCAGTTATTGGCGAGGTGACCTTCAAACAATCAAAAGTCCAATTTCATTACTTCTTTTTCAATCTACAACGTATGAATGAATGAATCACTAATAAAAATATCAACAATAATCAGAAATACTCATCATACCACTTTAATTCATCAGATTGGTCCAACAGACAACAAATATTTCCAACCAATTGTTGAAGCCGCCAAACGATTCCACGGATCAGATTTCAACGAAAATAACTTTGACTCAGAAGAGGAAGTCACAATCGATTCCCCGTGGTCTCCCACCTGGCTTCTGCCCGATTCCTCTGACTACTACTATTACGATGATGGCAGTTTTCCAGTGCCTCCTTGTTGGACTGTCGCAAGATACTATATTATGAAAGAACGCTTCAAAATCTCTCCCCTCCAGGTAAACTCAGAAAAGTCAAGTGAAGCAACGCCTTCAGATAACCTCAACTCTTGGCCATTATCATCTCTTTCTTTTGATTGTTTGTTATTGTTTTGGTTGTTCTTTGTTTGATTCATCAGCTGGACATGTTAACCCGCATCCGAACTGAGCGCGAGAAAGGAACGAGGAAGATGCTTCCATGCACGCATTCCACTTCTCTGCTCCACAGAGACGCTCTCCTTTCAGGCGAAACGGTCGTCAATATGAACCTCATCGATTATGAAATACAGGGCGAAAATGATGGCAAGCCAAGGTCACCAGTCGAGGTCAAACAAAGGAACGAAAGGAAACGTAAACGAGAAGTCTTTCGAAAGCGACTGACAGGAAAGGGGGATGGAAGTGATCTTGCTGATGAAACTGGAGAAGGAATTTCAAGAAGAGTTGCAAATTTTGTGACAGTTATGCTACCAGTTTTCACTGTTTTTGCTAGCCAACGTCTAATGCTTGTCTAATTATTTGTTTAAATATGTACCGTTAGTCATTGAAAATAAAATGGTCAATAAAAAATCTTCAAAATGAAACGGAAGTTTGCATCATAAATCATTAAAATCATGAGGTGACGAAACCTATAGATTCAAATTGGATAAAAAACCGTTATTGAATTGCAATTATAATTTCGTTAATTTATGGGCACTCGCATGATATAAATTTGATAAAGTTCAAAAGTAAATGATAATGATGTGAGAGAGAGCAGCGAAGCGAAGATATTGAAAGATAATCGAGCAATGGAGGGATGCGATTCATGTCTTGGGTTTCATTCGTGAGATTTACGCTGGCGGCATGCTGATTTAGTGCACTATCATCTTCTTCACATTTTGTGATTAAAATGAAATCCCAAGGTCAATGTCAGACGCTGAGAGAAGAGAGAGAGAAAGATGCCAAACTTTTTATCGCTTTCGTCAACATCCACAATTCAGTTCTACACAAAGATTCAGTCAGAATTCAGAGATAGTTTGATTATCAATAGACCAAGTGAATAGCTCAAGTATAGAAATATACCTTGGTAAACTTAAAAATTGATTACGCAAGTCTTCTACGAGCTTGTATAGCTCCCATCTTCAATCTTGGTCACCATTCTTTCAATATTTTGCATATGGATTTTTATGCTTCTATATAATTGTAGAGTGCATATAGAGCACAAGAACGGTGAGACAGGCATTGTGTATGTACGTCAACAAGTTGTCAAGTGAAGTCACAATGTCATCAAAAAAGGACGATGCTACACAAACAGATTTAACTGTTCACAAACACTGTCAATCATCCAGCTAGTTTGCTTAGTTATATTAGTTATATAACAAGGTTAAAAGTTTTGCTTGCTCAATCCTGGATCCTGAATGATTTCTCGCCAGTGTGTGATGATGATATGATATGGCTCACTACATTTACTGTGTACTATTGGATACAGAGAATGTATAATTTTTAATTGGCTTGACGTATGGAGTATGGACACATACATATTAGATGAGATGATACACGGGTTCATCTGCATGGAACATGGAATATTGCAAAATAGGAGAGCGTTTCAATCAACCACACTTAACTTTAACTGGAAGAAAATTATGATAGTTTTAAATTGTATATGGAGCATGCATGCAACTTGTAATGAAAAGCATATACCTACGTTTTATTATGTCTGCAATATGGAACTAATTTAAAAACATCCTTCATGCATTTAGCTTTGCCACTGTTTTGCTTATAAACATAAAGTAATCTTCGTCTTCTAATCAATTTATTACATTGCATGAGCAGTTACCTACTGGCCCACAAACGGTGAAACAACCGACCGGGTCACATTGTCGTCTTTAATCAATTATAATAATAGCAAAGGTACAATTAATCGTCCACAATATTCCACATCATTGCATCTGATGCTATTTTACTAAAGCAAAGTGTAGTTTTTTGTCGCAGCAAAGTTTTAGATGCTTTTTTAACTAGTGGGTTTCCATTTCATAATTTTGAAAGCTCATGAAATAAAGAACAAGTAGTTATTAATTAAGCAACTAAAAATGCATCTCATTTGGAAGTTGTGCTGTGTGCTATTTGTGGTTCAAGTGACAAGGTACTTCACAAAAGGACTTTTACTCGTTCGGGCATTGTGGGGCATTGTGAGAAGTCCTTAAATCTATTAAATGTTTTATAATTTTCTTTTGTTTTGAAATTTGAAGAAGCGAAACAACTGCAGGAGACAGAACTTCAGAGTTCTTTAAGCAAAAATTTGAAAATTATGATAGAGTTTTAAGACCAAACTTTGGTGGTAAGTCGAGAAACATTATGATAGGAGGAATCAGGTCATGTAGGTAGAACATGCTATAAATTTATATTCGATATTCTTCTTCATGCAGGCAAACCCGTAGTTATAACCGTTTCTGCATACGTTCTCGACATTTCTGATATAAATGAAAGTAATCAAGAGTTCACACTAAGCCTCTACTTACGCCATGAATGGAAGGATCCAAGACTGGAATTTACAGAGGGAGAGGCTGGAACTGATAAGCTAGTTGTACGATGAAGACAATTAAAACTAGAAATAGCAAACACCAATTTTTGTAAATCCTCAAAAAATATACTTATAGGTATTCAAAAATATGTATTACTTTTGTGTGTAGTTGAACAAGGAATATGCGGATAAGATATGGCGTGTGGTAAGAGAAAAAACAGCTAATTTCAAGTAATTGGATGCAAATCCATAAATCACTTGAAATTCAATTATTGGAAAATGTGCAATCTTATAATGACTATTACGAGGATTTTATTGGTATGATCAAAATAGGACACGTTTATTGTGAACGAACGTGAGTCAAGGAGCCATGATCTCCTCACGGATAATCAATTCACTCGCATTTCATCTGACGGAACCATCCTTATCTCGACCAGGTTCACTATCAAGGCTTCGTGCAAAATGGAGTTGGGCTGGTTCCCTTTCGACAGACACACTTGTCCTATAGTTCTTGAAAGCTGTAAGATTCAACATAAATTCATTCTTTAAATTAATAAAGAATTATTTCTGAAGATAAAAATGCTGGAGATGATTAACTACCGGAAATAACTTGGATAGCGGGATAAACAATCTTATAATTAATAGATGGACTTAGTGCCACTGACCTTGTTTATCAATGGAAAACTGATGACTACGGAACTATCAAAAGAGCAGTTGGCGTATCCCAAGACATTTCGCCAATTCAATTCTCAGTGAGCGCAGTTAATACCAGAGTGGAGACGATTTCTTTTAAACAAAGTAAATTGGCACTAATCAAGATATGATTTCTTGAAAAAGCTGTTCTAAAGATTTGCTACTTTTTTTGCACAGAATCGTTTTCCAGACTTGCGGTGGAATTCTTCTTTATTCGAGCTTCCACCCGATATGTTCATGAAATATACTTTCCAGCGATCCTTCTCACATGCATGTCTTTCATTACTTTGTTGCATGCGATCGGAACTGCCAGGACTAGATTACATCTCAGCATTTTTATCGTAAGTAGTAGGTAAAATGGACAATATAAATTTAGGTTTTCATTGAATTCTTGTACGTTGAGTATTTGACATTGCTTCCACACCTTCCCAATCCAGGAAGGTTTGGTGATTGTGTTGATGTCGATGACAGCGAAAACGATGCCCCCAGTAAGTTATCAAACAGCTTTGGACTTTTATCTGGTCGTTTGTCTACTTACTATCACATGCGTCGTAATAGGTAATTAGTAATTATAATCAAGACATTGTGAAGTCATATTTTTATGCTTTCGCCCCAATCCCGTTCAATGTTTTAAAATTTATAATATGTTTTTAGTGAATGTGGCTATTTGCCTGATGTTAAGTAGCACTACGGTAATGACATTTTGTTATATTATTACTGAATCTAAATTAGTCTAATGACATAAGTCAGGTTACATGGGATTTCAATGATTTCATATTGCTTATTTGTGGATACCAGGACTCCAATGGAATCGTGCGACTTCGTTCCGTTAACGAGGAAAGCACAAACGTGGAGGATGATGGAAAGGAAATTTTATTTGATAGCGGCCCCAGACTTTCTAACAGAACCAGCCGAATTTTTACGTGAGAGAACAAAATCAATTTAGCAATATCATCATAACATTAGTTTTGTTCTGATTATGGCGTTCTTAATTTGTATGCAGATTTTTAATTAAACTACGACTTGGAATACCCTTCCTTTTTGTTGTGTTTAATTTGCTGTACTGGATGATTGTTCTGATCGGATCTAGTTCATTCCCTGAGGATTTTCTCATTTTAGAAAACTTTGAATAGGAGAGAGTCAAATGATTTGCATTATAAAACTACATCATTGCGCAACGATAATCAATAAAAGTTATAGAAGGGGGATCAAGTTTTAAAACATTCACACGTTTTTTCATCATTTCCGGATCTTGTACTTTCAAAAATGAGAGGATACATATTTATTCGTTATTCAACCCATTCCAAATAATATCCTACCCACCTTGCAATGCAATACATTATTACGATTTTCAATTTGAAAACGATTCGTTTTTATGACGTCCTTTTTTCTCCTCGTGATAATGAAAAGAATTTAATGCAAAATTAATTTCAAATCAAGTGCACACAAATATCGTTTTATAGCAATATTTCGCTCTTGTTCGTGCAGCATTAAATTGGTTTTGTCAGTGTAAGTTTTTGTGTATCATTCTGGGTGGCATTGACAATCAATTGGCTTGTTTATTTGCGTACTTAAAACTCAAACCGACTTCAACAAAACAATCAAAATGCACAATCGACTTAAAGTTTACCTCTGCTGAGTACTATTGATTTCATTGTTTTCAGAAATCTCACTGGAGAACACATTGCATGAAAAAAAAGTTGTAGATACGGTAAATATTTTATTGCTCATGATTTGAGATAAAGAGGATATCTCATGTGTTGATTGAAATTCAAGATTACAATAGTTCATCACGGCATTCAGGAAATCGATTTAGTCAGTCATTTAAAATTAGCTCTGATGACGACATCAGTATTTTTGTCTAAAGTTTCGACAAACGTTCCCTATGACCCATCCAAAGGTTAAGGTACCCAGGTTATGTTTTTGCATGCTACATAAATGTATGTTATTTTCTTAGTAGTTTCGTGATTTTCGATGATGTGAGAAACCGATGCAGATGCCAGTAGACTGTCTAGCTTTATATAAAGCCAATCGTTTGATCACATTATAGAATGATCAATTTTTTCGTTAAAATCCCAAAAGCTATACCTACATGTATGGAATAATCGTGATATTCTCATTTTGATACCATCAGTACACGTGTGGTGTGGATTCCCAATAAAAAATGATGTGCATCAAAATAACTCTGAGAAAAACAGCGGGTGGGTTGAGACTATGGCTGCGTGAAGACTATTAGTATGAAACGTGTCTTAATTTTAAAACTTGGCTTGGCTGGAGCAACAGGAAAATTTAAGACTTACGATTAGTTAACTAATATAATCCACTGTCTGAGGTTGCTTGTAAAATTTTTTGAATGCTAAAAAAGTCACTCCATTGAGATATATGTATGTACAGTGTGATTTTGGACAATTCTTTCCTCCTCGTCGTACTGACACTATCGTATATTACAAATAATGAAGAAGTCCTATCTGATTTCCGATGATTTTACCTTGACTGGTATTGCCGCTGGAATACCCAGTCCGTCGGTTCTAAAAACTAGTTCTATAAAATGTATGAGTATCATATTTTGCAGCTGAATGAAATTTTCTCTGTGTTTGGGTCTTAGGTCAGGAATATTTTGTATTTATACCTAATCAGATTTTGTATAAAATTGTTCCGCTGTCGTCATAAATCCTGTAGAAGAAAGAAAGTATAGTCTCGATTCATATGCGCAATACATTTGCATGTCCCAAAATACACTTTTGAGCATAGGTATCTGACATCTAAAGTTTTGAGAACATCATATTTTTAAATCAAGACCTCTGAAATTCATGTTCATGATTGTCCATTAGGAAAGCAGATCTTCACATCAAACCCATCACAATTAATGTTTATGATTTTATTTGCTTTGTTGCTGTTTTTGTCGATGCAAATATGAATCAACCTTCAGGGTTTTCACTCCATCATTGTATATTATGAGAAAATTAAACAAAAAGTTGTTTGGTGATTCTCCGGCACCCTTACCCGCCATTGTTTTTGACCTTGGATCAATCAGTAGAGTTATAGAATGACGAAGAATGCAAATCCTGTTGGCGCAAGAGATTTTCTAAGAATCAGTGAACTCGGTAATTCCTTAGGACACGTAATTCGTGAAGACCGTGTACATTCCTTTCATTTTTGCAGTCTAGAGTAATTGATCAAAATTATATTTATCTTTTGGATTCAGGGTGAAAACAGGATGAATTGAAGGGTTTTTGGGATTCTTCATATATTTGCAAAAATTCAAACAAAAATAATATTACCTACATATGCCCATTTTGGGACATTCGTTCACTAATTATTTAACGTTTAGTCAAATTAACTTTTCACTCCCTTATTCGTACAAATTATTGGCGTTATAATGAAAATCTTCCTGATTTTATTTCATGTACGAACACTTTTCATACACATATAATCCAAAAATTACTTAATGAACTGACTCATTGTTGTAATGGTATTCTAATTCATATTTTGTTTCACATTTGAAAACATAATATAGTGAAAAACGATTCAAACGCTTTTGCTTCCAAAGGATTCATTTTTTCGTTATTGATGCATTGAGTAGTCATCAGATCATATTTACCTCTAAAGGAGGTTTAGTTGTTTATGCTTCCTGGAAGTTAACCCCTAAATATGCAGAACTAAAAATTGAGAGTGCATTAAGTCTGACTGAATACTAAATTTTGACTAGGGTGAAACGATACTTTCGTTCCGTAAGTCATTATTTTGCCGTGAAAAACAATCCTAATACTCGACTTTATTTGAACATTTGAATGCGTAAGTGTTATTTGTCCATAATTGCTATCATGTTTCATCAATGTGCCAATTTTTTTTTTGACCAACGCAGCCAAACAAATCAAGAAGTTAGGTATAATGGTGGGTTAGGGTTTTCCAAAGTTAGGTGTACTAACTCTAATAATGTATGCAAATGAAGTTGTATAAAATGAAGGAAAATGTATTTTTTGTGACTTTAATTAAGCCATTTTCATCGCAGATTGTACCTAGCAAATTTTAAATCTGTACATGTCTGGACTTACAAAAGGTTGATTTCCATTTTGTTATTATCGCAAGTGCATTAAATATACTCAAGTGGGAGGAAATCTTAGAAGGAAGATTGAAAAAGGTAGAAACACAGATCTATGAAAACTTTGTAGCAATTAATGTATTCTCAATGAGGTAGTCAGAAAAGAATGAATTGCAAAGAATGTGCACAATCAAATCATTGTCATCCCCAGAATTTTACACAAACGCAAATCTTTCTTGATCAGATCATTGGGTAATATGGTCAAATAGAAGACTTGCTTTAGTGCTACGTTTGCTTGAAATTTGATAGTGACTTTAGATAGGTCAGTATTAGCTTGGCTTAGGATGGAGGGTATTAGTTAAATGAAAAATTGCTGGTCAAAAAAACAGGATTTGCAATGTGCACTACTCATTCTCATTTGATATTGTGCTTGAATTGGCGGTATGGTTCTATTGTCAATTTTTGTCATTCGATTCAATTCCAGTAAGGCTCCGCTGCGTTCAGTTGGTACAATTCGCACATTCATTAAAGTTCCATCAGGATGAGTAGAGTATACACCCAAACTAAAGAAAAAACGCAAAATGATGACGAAGATGTGATGATGGTGATCGAAATCACGAATTAATTTACCCCTTTGCAGGCATAGAAGATGAGTAATATTGCACGATGTTAAAAATAAAATGATCAATGATCATGACGCCAACATCCTTGCTATTCGCCGTGGTATGAGTCGTACATATATCTAAGTACAGAAATACATAACTGGAAGACGATCATGACGATGTTGAGGAGGTGGTGCGAACTTAATTTTATTGTTTCAACTCGGCTTTATGAAAATTTTGCATAAGCTTGCATTTTTTATTGAAGATTCACCTTACTTTTGCTTTAAAAACGCAGTAGATAATAGTAGACATACACATTGTTTCGATTTGCTATAAGGTGGGCGCTTCCTAACTTTAATAATACGTTGGATGATAGATGATTGGTGAATGAAAGTGACATTACTTCTTGTAAAACTTAGCAAAAACGATGCAATTCACTATGTACCTAATACTCTTTTAATAGTCACTTGATAAATTTAATGCGTTTCTTGTCCTCTCTACATTAAATGTATCAAACTATTGTGATCCGGTGTGTTGCTTGTAAATTCAATACTGTATGTTTATTTGCATATTAGGTATATGTATGTGTAGTGTGTGTATATTTTTAAAGCAAAAACTGAAACAAATGATATATTTTAATAGATTTTATTGTTATTGTTGAGATGCGACAGTAAGTTTAATAAAGAGTTATATTTCTCTTACACGAGCATTCAGTCTCAAATATTTTGGAGAAAAAGTTGATGATGAAATTGCGATGATACCAAAAGTTGAGTATGCTGAACACAAAATGATGATTAAGAATGATAGTGGTGACGTAAAGTACGTCACAGCAAGCTTCTTGTACTCTTCTCTATAAATCTGCTGGAATCATTGTTAATATTAATATGAAGACGATGCCACAAAATTACAACAAAAAAAGTATTTTTACTTTTCATGTTCACTCATCAATATAATCCATAGGCCTGAAAAAATCGGGTACGCTGTATAAAAGACAAGAATGGTAGATGACAAGATCTGAACCAGTCTTTTAATAGACATCAAAGACTGAGGTGTACGACGGGAGAATTCTATGCAGGCAACAAACGGGGCAAATAACACCTCAACATCCATTTCACCCCGATTTTAACAATTCTCGGTGTTTCTCCAGATCACAAAATATTCATCTGTTTTGTTTCGAGAGTTTTGTGTTCCAATAGATCTCATCCAACAGACGATTTATTTGGAGGTTTCAAAAGGATTACACAGGTATTAAGATTGTTTAACTAATTGGTGAGTAATGTAGGAATATCATTCAAAGTTATTATTTAATTAGTTGTTTCTCACGTAAATGCAGCTAAAAGTAATTGTAGCTTAAAGTTGGTTCATAAACACACGGGAAACATTTCATAACAATTTGCATATTATTTTATCTCATCTCAAAATGTCATCGCATATCAGCACTTAGTCATCTTCAAGAAAATCTGTGAACATTAGTTTTTGATTTACGATTTTTTCCTTGTGCCTTGTACTATCCCAGCTTGTGGCGAAATCCCAAGTGTGCATTCATTTTTTATGCATGTCGTGCTATCGACATGGTCGTCATAAGTCGTAATTAGCCTTAGAAGCAGACATAATATCCCAGCGGTGGTAGTGATAATTACAGCCAAATTATTATCGGAAAAGGTCAAGTATATTAGGCATTTGTTCTCCAAATTTTTCTTAGGGCTATAAGCACTCAGCAGCAGTTTAGTATATTTTTTCTCAAGTATGGCCATTTATCATTATCGTCACGTAATTTCATGATCCCATGCTGTGTACGTACAACTGTCACTGTCACCAACAATCAATTTTACTATTTCTACTGTTTTGGTAAGGGATGCATGCATCTCTACGATTTGTAATTTAAAAGCTACATTCATTTTCTTACCTTTGGTCTATGTGTCCTGCTGCTTGATTGCTGTTACATATTTTAAATGACTTTTTTCCTTTTATTTTGTTTCTCAGCCACAATAAATTACTACTCATACAACCTTTACCTTTCTAACTGTTCTCTGGGTTGAGTGCGATTCTTTCTTGTTGGTGGTCGCGGTGAATAGTACAGTGATGTCATATTAGTTAGTAGTCTTTAATGACCATCTTAATGGGGTTGATTAAAATAATTATAGGGTAAAATAGTTTAGCTAGCTCAATGAAATATTTATTTACTGGGTAAAAGCTTATCCGTACAATCAAGTTATCTTCATCTCTCAAATTTACTAATTGTATAAATAATTATAAGCTTATATTTTAATTTCCCTCTAAAATTTAGTGATTAAAAATAAGCATAAATATAAGCTGCATGTGAATACAAATTGAAGTGAATTATAAAAGTGTTCATCCATTCAGAATACTTCGATAAAGCTTTTAAGTCTTGACTCTTGAAGGCCGCTGCACAAATGTAAAACTTTTTCAAATGTTCTCTCTGGGGCTCCGATGATATTGTGTCACTGATTGTTTTACAACAGTTTACTCAGTATTACAATAAATTTAAAGCTGGACAATTTCTGTTTGTTAATATCATTGCATGTCTCTTTGCGCTACTCAACCAAATTTTTATAGCTAGGTTTTTTTTTCCATTGTAGGAGGTTTCAATTCAAAAATATACCCTATTCATTAGCCTGTTAAATAACAGCTTTAAATTAGATTGCTTGAAACAAACAATTTTGGTCATCCTGTCAGTCACGCTAGAAGAGGGTATTGCTTATCACAGCTCGTAAAATTACAAAAATAAACAATCCAATTAAACCATTTTAATGTAAAAAATTATACTTTTCTTATAAAAAACCAGTTACGCTGAAGCACGACCGACAAAATAGTAGTTGAATGGAGTATTATTTGTTAAAGCAAAAGGGTGCCAAAAATTAAGAGATAGTTGATAGCATGGTGCTAAGCACTTAATGATGATCAATTATCATGCTTGCATTTATTTTGGAACAACTTTTCTGATTGAAAGGTGCATTATTTTAATAAAAGTGCTGAATTTGAGGGCAGGAATTGAGAGTGAAGTTTGTGATGGTCAAGTCACGACATAGCGAATGCATAGTTATTTAAAAAATTGCATAAAGTGTTGATGATTAGGATGCACTTGAATTGAACCTTTCAAACTGCATGCTGTACTATTTTTGTCAGCCACTGAGCCAATCGCTCGTCATGAAAGTACATAATGCTAGCAGGATTGAATATCAATTTTCAAAGAAGCGTACCCTGAACCTTTTTCAAGTGTCTCATCTTCGTGGGTGACCAAACCATTTTTCATGGGAGAATGTGTTGTGTGAGGGTGGTAGGGCTTTAAATTGCTTTTATATTATAAATTGTAAAGAGCAGGGACGACTGTTGCAGTACACTTTGCATTTTCCTGTCACTGTCTAGTCTACCTCCTGCATCACCAATCTCGTCTGTCATTTAAGTTGACGAATCCCTTAAAGGACACTGCCAAACATATAAAAAACTAATTAGATCAGATTGTAATCAGCTCAAAAATATGAGAACGAGAAAACACGCACACCTTGTGGTATAGCGGCATAGCCTCCAAAAATCCTAATTTATATGATACTCAAAGTTCTGAAATGCACACATATGACATGAAACATTCGTATCATATCTGCTTTGGTTATCCCATAAGCTAGATCAACTTTGTAACTCATTATGAAATTTTAAAATACATAATTTTAGCAGAGATCAGGCAAAGGCTACTCTGTCCTTAATTTTTTCAAATCCTCAAGTAAGCATGCATGGACAAGTGCATGCCACTTGTCATTTTGTTGGCACTTTCCTACCTTGCCCCTTTTTGTATATTATTAAATTCCTTTCATATAGATTTACTTGTTGCATCGTGTAAACAAATTAACATAATTTGTAAACTGCATAAAATATTGTATTCGATAACTTGAACCAGACAATCAAAACGTTTATCCTTGTTGCCTCAGCCTCTGTGAGTAAACGTTACTGCGTTCATGTGTCATCTCAAAGCAGGAATTCTACAAATTCGCATCTTGCATTTTTCCAAAAGTTGTTGCAGCATGCATGCATTCAGAATAGCGTCAGTCAAGCATTGTTGAAATTTTCATTGTCTGATAATCTTGCTTGACACTTGCCACACGCCACATGGTTTGGTTTTGTCCATCAATTTCTACATCGTTGTAAGTTAACTGGGTGCGCAATGCTCATCTTCTTTTTTAGCTGGCTCGACATATTATCATAATTATGTTCCTTGTCGTCATCTTAATATTTTCATCATCTCCAAAATCTTTGGGGTTTCTTCTGATAGTACCTCTCCCTCTCAGTTTGCGTTTGTTTGCATTGTTTTTTCAATAAAATGAGTGACAAAAAGCAACAATTCGATACATTCGTAAACAAGTAGTCAAAGTAGTGCTAATAACTGATTATCATCATATCAAAAATGATAAGCCGATTCAAACATGAACATAAATTATAAATATATTTAATGACAAAACATTTAAATAGATTGTTTTCAGTTTATTGCTGCAGAAGCAGTAAAACAAGTCGGCTTTTATTATTCGCTCGTTCACAGAATCTCAATTCAATTCTCAAGTTACTTCGTCATCATTATGTAACAATGTAATGCAAATGCAAACAGTAAAATGGGAAGATGATAGTTGATAATAATGTTATTAGTTAAAAGATGAAAACATATAAAATGATTATTGGAGGTGAAGAAGGCGATAGGAATTATTGTGAAGATGATCGAGGTTAAGTAATAATGAACTTTGTATGCTCTTATTAAAGTGCTCTTCCCCGTCCTGGTACCACTTCTGGTAGGATCATTATTTTTACGTTCATATCATGATGATACGACAGTGATCATCGTGCAATCTAATTATCTGCTTATATGGCAATTTCGTTTGGAATGAAAGGTGGTCAACTTTTGTAGAGTTACAAGAAGGTAATAATGATCAAATTGCTCATCCTCCCTTCCAAATGCAAACAATAGGCACATACAATGTAACAGCTCTTACCAGATAGCTGAAGCTGACACATCACTCAGTGATGATCGCTCACTGTGTAACGGTCACTTTACTTAACGATGATTACTCACTAAGTTTGATCTTCCTCTGAGTGTTGGTTTTTTAGTCGTGGCATGTTGATGACGATGATGATGTGATAGCAGTTTGTACAGAAAATCGTAGTGCCTTATTTACTGTTGGGTTATCTTTTGGTTATAAGTATTGATTTTATTGTTTTATTAACACTTCTCAGTTAGTGATTGTTAGTGACATTGGAAGCATCATATTATTATAGCATGAAGGAGTAGACATTTTTCGAGTTTAAGTGCATAGTGGTTCATCTTGTGCAGAATTAGTGCATACTGTTTCAAATTTTGAGCAGTCATTTAAATATAAGTAATTTGTATGTGTTAGTGTATTCTTGTGTATGGTTTGTTGGTAAAATCTTTACAACTACAATGTTTTATGTTTTCAGGTGAAATTCCAGTTTTTCAGTGTCAGTTGGTTTTAGCATTGTAATCGCGTATACTCTCAGAACGAATATGTGGGGCAAAAGGATGCGATTCCTTTTGACAATTTCCTGCGTCCTTACCTGTTCTCTGTTCCTTGCACCAGGCGTTGCAGGACAGGGATATGGAGGGCTAGATGATTCCCAGCAATTTGGAGGTGGAAATCAGCAAAATTTTGGAGGTGGAGGTGGGTTTCCTCAAAATCAGCAAGTTTCCTCTTTGCCTCAGTATGTGTCCGCGGAACAACAAGCTCCCAGACAGAATCCAGGTTTTCCCCCACAACAACAACAGCAGCAGCAACCATATTCCCCACAGGGTGCTGGTGCTCCACCGTACGGTGGTCCTCCACAACAACCTCAAAATGACCCACAACAAAATATGTGGTGGCAAGGACAAAACGCCTTTCAGAGACCGCCAGGGCACCCTGGCGTCGAGCAGCTAGCTCCT
>JAQIXX010003223.1:0-20644 GCA_034700605.1 Willowsia nigromaculata
TATTATTTCCACTTGGAATTGGAAATATTGAAAGACATGTCTATAGTCTATAATATTTGCAAATGTTTACAAAAGGAGCACTTTTCCATGTTTGTTCACCATTAATATTCGGACGCATTTGAATTGACAGAAGAACTTTCACCCTCCAGACACATTTATTACTTCAATAAAAACCATTATAATTCCCTGCACAAAGAAAAGAGAAATAAATATAACTTTGTCATTATTAACATTTTCTAACACTGAGACTTCAAACCAAATGCGACACAACAAAGATCGAGAAACACCTTGGCTTGTCAGCTTGTCACATACTAGTAATTATCACATTATCAAGAATTTTCAGTGATGTAATAAGAAATTACTGTTGCTGAAAATATTTATGACACTTTTACAAAACCAACAACTTGTACATACAATCCTTGAAAAGTGTCCAGTACAATCACGGGATTTCGGATTTGTGATGTGCAAAGACCCGTTTTTAATAAATCTTCAACCAGTAGAACATTGACACATTTTATGATTTATATAATACCGTACATAAATTAAACTCGGAAAGTTCTCTACCCAGCAACGACTTCATGAATGAAATCTATTGACTTTAACTGCTTACTAATGGAACATGCGATGTATGCAATTTACTTTGAGTGTGGGTGTATGTTAATGTGAAAAGGGAGTGTACACCCCATTCAAGCTAACTTTCACTATAAGCATAATTTGTGGTGGTACACATTGCTTGGTTATTCTTTTTGCAGAATGATAATATGCTGTGTTAGCAGACTTCACAATCGTTTATTTTTGAATTTGCTTTAGTTTTCTACATATGTGATATTGCCACTGCCCATCTTCAAATTTTGTCACTTGTCAATTTTATTATGTCAAAAAACTTGGAATTTTATGAAGGTTTGGTTGAAACCCTTTCTGAAAGCAATGCACACGCACATTATGCAATGAATTACGAGTGAAATTATTATTGAGCACCCGTGCTAATCTGCTTTCTCTTAACTTTTCATCTACCTAGTAGACATCTTATCATTGTATTTCTGAGTTTAAGATTCCTGTCGGGTTAAAAGATGCTGCAAAAAAGTTGCCAATCCATTAAAAAATATTTTTAAAGTAATGATATCAATCTTTTAGCAAATGAATGAGTTCACTAAAAGTTTCAGCTATAAAATTGTGTCGAAACACGTCATTGGCGACTTGATTTTCATATTATCGTTTCAAATAAGGTGTTTGCAAAAACTGTAAACTTAGATGGATACACTATTGAAAATGTTTCATCATAACAGATTGTATTTGATGAAAACTCAAAACGAGAAAGGAGCTTGGCACCTTCTATTGGCAATTTACTCAACTTTCACCTTTTCGTTACGTCTACGGTCTACACTTGTTTACGTTCATATGTGTACTGCCCAAATCATCCTATATTTTTTTAATTAAAAAGTTTGAACTTTTGCAATCAAGGTATGAAATCAACTACAACCAATACGATATCTATATAGAAATTTTATGAAAAACATCAGAATAATCATTCATTCGTACTATTTTCGTCTGCTTATATATACGTGTATTTAAACAAAGTAACTAGATTTCATAATTGGCAAAACTTTGAAAAAATTCCTTGCATAAATATGCGTCATTATTAGTAGCGTTCTTTGTAAAGAACAACTTTCGTTAAAAATTTTCCAGATCGTAGTACCAACTTCAAAATCCACAACTTACAGTTGTTCGCCAGTACATGAGAACATAAAAAAGAAAGTTGAAATAAATGATTTAGCCTCTTATCGAAATTGAATAGAACGTATATACATAAAAACAGTTTACAACATAAAATTTTAGTTGAAAACAAACAATGTACAGTTTTATTTAAAAATCTGATCAACCCAAAGTGTTGTGAGTCAGTGTCAAGTACTTACACGCTATATTTTACAAAAGCTTTCATTTTTTCATACTTTATTATTCGGGGTTATGTAACGATTTATAGGTTAAAAATGCTGTTAAAAAAGAAGATACGAGGAAAAGAAAAACACCAAATAACCCTGGTTGAAAGGGATTTGAATTTTGCAGTGGTTCTTCTGTGTATTTCATAACAAACGCGACATCCACTTATTCATAAACAATTTTCTTCAAAGGAAAAGAGAAATCAAAGTAAGTAAACAGACTTGTTTTAAAGGTTGTTTATGCAGATGGGGAAGACGATAAGGGAAAAACGGAAAAACCAATACATGAAAGTGGAAGTAGAGTAGGATGACAGAGAAAAACTATAACATCAAATCATCAAAATATATAGGGAAAGTCTTATTCCGTCTTTTGTGCTTTGCGTTTCATGCTCTCGTTTCATATACTTTAACAAACACCAAGTCCACTAACAACTTTCTCATGAAAATCGGCTGGCTTCTTTAATATTTATGATAAAGGCAGAATAAAAAGTCAAAGGATCCTTTCTAGAATAACTTGCGAAAAGACATAATGTGTAGTATTGACATTAGCTTTTTCTGGTGTGTTTATGTGGTGAAGTCTAGCAACTTTAAAAGAGTAAAGTAACTTTTATTGTCACCAAACTAGCATTTTCATTTCTCTCTGTCTCCCCGTGTATTTCTTTTGCAGGGCATGACAAGTTAAGGTACTCAACTATACTCTACAAAATTACACGCTGTGGTAAGATATCTTTATTATAAATATAAATGCATACTACTTACATATATACCATACTTAAAATCTTACCAAAGATGTACTCAAGTTGAGGAATGTATTTTAATTCAAATACAATACACCGAATATATATGAATGCATATACAACTGGAGCCAAGTTGAGTCCCTTCTCCCATAATCCAAGATCCAAGTAGCTGTTACAATAATGGAGTTAACTTTGATCATGATGTTTCTTGGTATAAAAGGGTTCTCACAATGCTAATAACACGGGAAAAGAATAAAGAAACAAGTGACATCACATATATCCCGTTACAGGCAATGAGAGATGGTTGGTTGACTATGGTTCCTATACGCTGTGATGGTGAAAGTGAAGAAAGTTTTCTCGTTTCATTTACAATATCACTTTCCTTCATCCCTTGTGATGACGTATCATAAAGTATTAGGAGTAGAACATCATTCTTTCACTTTTGTATAAGTTTCTCAGGCTTTAGGTAATAGAAAATGTTATAAGTTTCATCCAGTAAGTTACAACGAGAAGGTGAAAGTAATATATACGTAGATACATACCAAGTACATGCGTATAACCTTATGAAGTCAGTAAACAAGGTCATTCTTTCGGGTTTCTTGTATTTTCTAGAAGTTTCACCACTTCATATTAAAACTAACCCCTTCGTTGAATATGTTTTAGTATATTTCGGTGGGAAAAGTTTGAGTTTAAAGCACCTATAGTTGTTGTTAAAATAGTAAATATATGTATAATGGCACTGTCAATGTAAATGTAAACTGCTTGTTGTGTTACTTTATCAAGCAGCAAAGAATGTATAACTTTCGAAACAAAATGATTGTATTGGTTTTATTCTCAATTTTATTCACTGATTGGACCTACCTACGATAATGCACTTTCAGAGAAAAGGTTTTCCATTTTTTATCTGTATGATTACTGCATCATTGCCTCCGAATCAAGAAATCTTATTTAGCAAAAACTTTGTATACACATTATTTTGAATACTGATGATTATAATGCCTGCCTCAAAGTTACTTTATGTTGAAAATTCACAGAAGATGGTAGCAGTCCATTAGTATTTATTTGTTCTTTAGGTTTGCATTGGCAATGGGTGTATGGTGAATGTATACTAAACTAACTTTGTTGAATGTGTGGGATGGGAATAAAGATGGGCCAGCGATCTCAACACCAGCACTTAACGTAATATACCGTGACATGAAGTCTCCCAGGAATTTCCTATTTTTCTAGAAACTAATAACAGAGAAAAGTAGATAAAGTCTGTGGAAATCAGGATCACATGTATTCGGGAGAACGTCTGGTTTTTTATTTTCATTCCAACACTTTTTCCCGTACATCATATCAATTTTTTTGATAGGAAACAAGTACGTCATCGTCAACTCCGTAACTGCTTCTGACATGACATGATAGTCTGTAAACATAATAAATGGAAAGAGTTTTAGTTCTTGCTTTTCGGTATAGTTGAGTGAGAGTGATTACATGCGATTTTTGATGCTCATAATTTGCTTGTTTGTTTGTGGTCACTTCCCGAGAATTGGATGTTGGGAAAGAACAAAAACAAACAAATACTCTACTGCTCTATTACTTCGACTATTTTCTCGAGAGTAGTTTCATTATAGGCAACCCATTAAATGTTTTTGTTGCAGCACGTTGTGCTCAGAGCAGGAATAGGAAATTTAGGAAATACCGAAAAAAACATGAGAGAATACTGCTCAACAGTTACGCAATGGTTTGCGCAATGTTTTGTTCGTAGTTACAAAAATTACAAGACACAATTCCATTGAAAAGTAAAGGGTTGAATCTCACTCAGAATGCGTGTAATAACACGAACTCTCATTCTTGTCCGAGATGAAAGTAATAATACCAAGTTTTTATTCTTCTACTGAGATATCAGCAGTAATTACAGAAAATTGTTTAGGTAAATAATCACAGTATTTGCTTTAGTATCTACATATTTGGTAATGTTCATACGCTACAATAATTATGACATTAACATCTTGATTTGCTTTTCAAAGTGGTGAAATTCTTGATTGCAGGTAGCACGCAGTTTCTCTATCATTTAGTTTAGTTTGAGGAGTAAAAAGCATGAAAAAAATGTCTTGAAACTTGGCTCTAGTTACTGACACGAGAAAAAGTTGGGTTTCGTGTTTAAGAAAGTAAACACTTTTAATTTGTACTCGGCAAGTTAGCCGTTAAAAAAGTGGAATGCCAAAAAACCTACTTCCACCAAATACAAACAAGCATTATATGCAGGCCAAATACAACTACACAGTATAGAAATAAGAACTAGAAGTATAAATTATCAAATTGAGTTTGTAATCTGCTACCATTGCGTTTCTGTTAATTCCATCCCATTTTTTTAATAATAGATGTATTCCTCCTGTTTTGACCAATTCGTCAATTTTCATTGTGCTTTACAAAAAAGGAAAATTATCTCAAAAGGAAACTAGAATGTTTTTGTATCTTGAAAAATATTTCCGTTTATTATAAAACGTTTTTGTGCAACAGGCATTGCATACAGTAAAAATGTAATCACTGCTTTTTAATTGGTATTCATTTAAGTGTAATTTAATGCCACTTTAGGTATATGAAGCAATTATAGTAGCTACTAGACCAGTATCTGGAAAATCAAACTGTTCAATTCAGCTTCAAATACGAACAGTTGAATTTGAACATTCCAATAATTGACTTCACAATGACCTTTTCTTGCACGAATAAACATAAGAATACTGACATTTGTAAAATATGGAGGAGACAGCAACTTGTTTTCTTCTCATTACACTTAGTTTGATTAACTGCATGCGAAAGCAAATAACTATTCGCTTCAATGAGTTTCACTTTAGGAGGAGAATGCTTTAGTTTGCTTTCACCGCACACCTACAGGTTAATATTGTTTAAATGATACGCACCACGCGCATTCTACTTCAGAGCACAGAGCAGAGAAACAGAGTCTTGTGTACTGTACATATAATTATGTGCAGTCGTCCCACAAGATATTCTGCGTGGTTTCTTTAACAAAACAAGTAATAATAGGACGAAGAAATGAGCCTGTAGGGTTTCACGTAATAAATTATCATTTCTCTTCTATGCATTACGCCCTCCCATGCATACACTCTCCCATTACGCACGGTAGACCGATTTAAAAAAAGATACATAATATATTCTTAATATACTGGGGTTGGCTTATAATTATAATATATTTACTTCAAAAGAATTTGTCAATAGATTTTCTCTAGAGAGGAGTTTTCTTTTGTGTTAACTCTACCCCAGTTTCTAGTGACTGCTTTCCAACAGTTAGAGAAGTTGCTCAACGTTTTACTCAAAGAAAACTCAAACGAAATGGAGTGGGCTGCTTAATTGTTTCTGGCAAAGTGATAAATTTTTCAAGTGTCTCTTAAATCTCTTTTGAGCCAGATAAATTGAGCGTGGTCAAAGGACGAAGCTTGAAAAAAAGAAATACAATATTCCCAAAGCTTTCTCCTTCAAATTCAGATTGTGCATTGTTCTCCTTTAATAATGAATTGACAACCTTCTGCATTCCCTTAGTGTTCTGCCTTAAAGGAGTAAAATCCAAGAAAGTAACATACATACACAACGAGAATAAGACATGAGAGGATTGGAAAGCCACATTAGGTGAAAATTAACCATGTTTAAAAATAGAATTTTAACGTGATGGGAACCTATGTTCATCCTGAAATCGCAAACAGGACTTAATTAAAACCTACATACCTAGTATGCTTCTGTTCTGAGTTTTTTCTCGAGATTTTACGATTTGATGGGTGCCAGAGTTTGATTAATTACGATGATTGCGTAACTACAATACATGGGCTTACGACAATGATGCTTGATACAACGAGCTTTTAAATACTGGCTCGATTATGTACAGTACAGCAAAGTATAAAACAACTTTTGATGTAAGCCCAATGCGGAAGCTGTTTACATTTAAATTTGATTATGAAATGACAAGTAATTGGAGTTGCAATATGACTTTCTGCTAGGGAAAAAACCTAGAAAATGTTCATAAATTTATGTTAGGAAAGGTTTGAGGATAACTGATAGTAAGAGAATATAATGTTTTTACGTTGAGCAACACCTGCTACTAATTAAAGTTGTATTAAAAATAGAAACAAATACATTCCTGGTAATTGATTACGGTCAAGCAGCTAATAAGCAAGCATAGATTAGATGTAGGAAAAGTGAGGGTTTGCAAGTTTGTGTACAAAATTAGACTGCACATTTGTTTGTAAGTAAACTCTAAGTTTAATAAAATCAATACGACTACTATAAGTCAACGTGTCAGACGATGGCAATAACGAACGAGAATAATGCAGTGGTAATTAAAACGCTGAACATCAAAATGTGTGTACTGTTTATACTTGAAAACACAAAAACGAAAACAAAATTACATGCAAGTTTCATTTACACTTTCCCTGTGTATCAGTGTACTAGTGTGTCTATTCATCCAATTTTAATTAGTTTGTTATATATATTGTTTATGTATAATAGACACTTCCAGTCTATTGTAATTAGTAATTACGTAAAATTTTATTAGAGATAAAAAAGGAATAGAAACAAAAATGTAATGAAGCAGATCCTTATATATATAGCGTATTTTAACTGAAGTCAGCGAAATAATGAACATTCAACCTGTTTTTTTAATTAAGACACACTTGGCGTTTTTTCTCGAAGTTCGAATGCTTTTCAAAACAGTACCTAGCTACTTTCGAGGCCTGAAACAATATGGTAATAGTCATAAAGTTAACAAGGTTTTAGCCTACAGCCTATATATATTCTGAGGCTAAATGATGAATGAATTCAAGTTCCGTGATATTACAGCAGATAATATTGAGCAAAATATGTACATAAGTGCTGTGAAGTGAACACTTGCACTGCAATTACCCAATAATCACAAATCTCATAATTTCAAACGGTTTCATTGAAGTGACTGCTCTTACTTTTATACATAAAAACGTGAGAATGGCCTACCTAATTGAGAAGTCGATCCTACTCAATCTCGTATCAAGGCAATCACTGCAGATTTCAATTGCCCTAGAATAAAACAAAGCATGAACTGCATAAAAATGTATTTTCATCCTTCTAAATGGCTTTTAGAATGTTAAAATGTGCTTGTAAACTGAAAGTAATGTAGCTGATGTTAATGAAACTTGCATTAAAAATAATAGTAGATCAAACTAACAACAACTGCTAAACTTACTCCTACATACTTATAACTTATTTTTTTGCTATTTTCGCACGGTTAATTTCACCCACATTTCCGTTAACAATCAATGATGAAACACAAAAATTTCAAGGGTTGCTGACGAGAAAAGGATGCATGTAGCTTTATTGAATGAGGAAACAAGTGTGCTAGTATTCAATATTCCTACAATTAGGTATTTACAAAAGTATTGCATGTTGCATATAATATGTATTACGATTACGTAACTAACTAGGTACAAATTGTAACAACATTTTACGTTGTACAACTTTATAACGATAAGACAAGCAAATGTATGGAATGAAAGTAAATCTTCGGTATAAACACGCGTCTATCGATAGTTAGATAGTGTGGGATCAGCAGAGTGAAAGCAAATACGGCAAGAAAAAAGAGTAAAATCTGTAAATGTTAATCTGTTACAATCAGACTGTATAGACTGAATTCAGATAACACTGTTTAATAAAATACATTACATTACATTACAAGAGTACATTGATTTTATCTTAAAACTTTTCAATTCTAAAAAAAACAACTGTGACGATGGAACACTGGAAATACCACACGAACGCGTACTAAGTACTGGCTAATGACTTTGTTATGTGTACCCATTTATCAACGTGTAGACAACTAAATAAAAACGTGTAAAAACATGCATGGCAAAGGTGGAGAGCCTGTATACAATATACAATCTCCAGTGTGTGATTTCTATTTTAAATTCTATTGAGAATGGCCTTGTTTTCGGTGCTTGGTTCGCTTAGTACGCTAGATTGTATTTAAACCCGATGAGACTATATTATCATCTATCACCTCACTCATCACTTGGCACCATCTCTACACTCCAATCTCGAATCACAATAATATGAAATTGATAGTATTACATTTACAGATACACCTTACAATACATTCACATTCGTCACTCAAAATACAAACAGTGTCACGTACCGCTCTTCAACAATTTTCACACTTACCATTACAAACCGGCCACTAGATAAATAACTGCTTTATAGCGTAGGCGACACCATTCAAGAATTGGTATCCAATTTTTATCCATTCTGTCTACTATAAACATGTATGTGATTCAATAAAATTCCATTAGTAGTTCATATTTGTTGTCATTCCTCATTCAACTCGTTCTCCACTTGCAATTTCCCTTGCCTGATAAAAAAAGACTTGTTTGATATTACAGTTCGTCGAACTGATTCTCACTCTCTTGAGAACTTCTTTCACTTGAGGATGTATGCTTCTTTCGCTTTTCGTATGATGTATTTTGGGAATACAATCATGGTTTGGTATTTCCCTACGCAGCCGTTTCAATCTGAATTTGGCTAGAGATTAGAGATAAGAAAAGGTGTTCATGACCATTTGTGATACGCTCCCCGACAGAATTGGCATCAATTTATGGAGTACTAGTTCAGTTCTTTATGAAAATGTCTCTTTTTTTTAGTAAACTACGAAGTGTATGGCGAAGAACGCATTTTATCCATGGTATATAATATCACTATCACGTTGTATACGAGCGTGCCTAGAATTTTTATATAAATCTATCAACATGAAACATGGTTTTGCAGGTTTGTCAGAATTCAATGTATTACATTTCCTTTAAATCAACAGAATTTTCAAAATCAAAGAATTATACTTTACACAATTAATCTCGGTTTTCACGTACCTATGCAAGTCTGCGTAAGTTATTGATATGGGCAGTGATATGAAATACAAAAATTTATAGAGAAATCGCATTATGAAAAAGTAAAAAATGCGGAGGATGATTTCTTTCCACGGGGTTGGGTATGGGCCATTGCAACAATCATGTTATTGATAATGTGACTGGACAAGTTCTCTAATTTCAATGATAAATGGTATATGCGGAGTTTGCGGGAAATCTACACGTTTGTTTGTAGTGAAACACGATAGTATAATGGCGAGCAAATTTTAATACCTACTTAAAAACACTTTAAGCAATAATATGCAGTTGAGTAAATAGTTGTGTTTCAGCAAACACTCTTTTTTTACTCATTTTACCATCGTTAAGACGCAACTATGTAATGACGGTGGAGTGGTAGAGATTACATAGCAAATAAAAAACTTCATTACAAGAGTGAAAGAGAATTTGGTTTTCCATGTAAAAACGAGATAAGCTAGAATATTATAATATTTTTATGGAAATAGTATCACGGTGTAAACATTCGAAAATTTCCAAATGAAAAATGACTCCGCCGTAAAGTGCCCATTTAATCGCTGTCTATTTTATGTCATGGAATGTCATTGTTGGACACAAAAGCACACACAACATGGACCACTCCATTGACATTTTTCCCGAAAAAAAATGCATACGAAAGTTTTACAATAAGGTAATACAAAGTTGCCAAAGAAAACAAAATGGTTTGCGGACAATTAAAAAAAATTTAAATGAAAGCGTTTTACAGCTTTTACACTTTGATTCTCAAGATATGTTAAGTAGAATTCAGCTTTCTGGCACATTTTTTTTAACCAAGTTACTTCTTGCAGCCATATAAAGAGTACTCGCGCAAATTCTCCTCTCTTCCACATTTACTCTACAACTTTCTCTTCCCTTTAACTACTTTCGCAAAAATGGAGAAAATTGAAGAGTGCTGCTTCGAGGGTTTAACTGTGGTGCTTTTTCAACTGCTTATAACGTATTCACTTGTCCATTATCGGAAACTGAATCCTGACAGAGCCAACTGGTTTGTGTATCTTGTCTTGTTTTTGATGCTTAATGGCAGCGTTTTGCTTCTCCGTCCGTTTCTGATCCCGCTTTTGAAAATACTGTTCTTCCCGATTAAGCTGCTGCAGGAAATATTGTTCCAGATAATTTGGCTTGGCTTGAAACTGATTTTCGGGATGATAGTCTTAGTGATGGGAGCTAGTCTGTATTTGTGGATGTGTGCCTATTTGAAATATAACCCTGGACTAGGAGCAAGTCTTCGTTTCAGCTACCAGACTGACGTTGGGAGCATCAGTTCCATGGAGTACAGCATTGAACCTTCTGGAAATTGATAATTTTGTCAAATGAATAATTTTTCAACGTTTCTACAAAAAAGAATAAAAGCTAAAAATTGTTGCAAGTATATCCATATCATTGTATTTGCTAATATGCTATGTAGACCTGTCCTTTTTAGTTGTTATAATGTATTTGTTTGCATTCGCTAAGTTCGCATTCGTATTCGCTCTTTGCATACTTGGCCTTGACATTCTTCTTCTTCTCAAACGTTTTTTTTTGTATTTTAAGTTTGATTTACCTCTGCAGTGTGTTTATGAGAGGGAATTAATGGTGGAAAATGATCCAATTCTTAACGCTCACATCTTCGACTTTCTCCATGTGGCTGCATTGCCTTGCTTAGTTTTACCTTTCATTGATTAAATGTCATTTTTTGTTTAATAGATGACATACTGCCACTTGTCATTATTCATTCATTTGACTTTAGCTAGAAAGTTTGTTTAATCCATTGTGAGCGACTATCCCGACATTGCTAACGATTGCTCAACTACCAAACGCACGCTTATACAATATTACTTTAAATTAAAACTAAACGAATCGTAAGAACCTGTACTATTCTACCTCACTAATATTATTTACAGAGTGATATTGAAATTCAAGTCTAAGTAGCATGCTAAAAGTATCATTAGACATGGTTTCCTTTTGAAGGGATATTTCAATTTGGTGGATGAAAACTTCACCGTTCTGCAGGAAAAGTATTTTCACAGTCATCTTTCTCCATATTGTATAATTCTTGTAAACTACAACTTCTTTCAAAAACATGGGTTTTAGAAGATTGTCATATACACACGTAGAATTCGATTTGTGATTAGGTATAGAAGCGCTCTCATCTCACGTCATAGTCACAATCACTTACTAGGTATTTGTGTTTATAAATGAAAATCCATCTCTCGTTTCACAGATTGAGTTTGCTTGTGAATGTGAATATCTCAAGAGAAAGTAAAAAAAATTCTTAATATAGCATTGCCATGAATCCTTTATTGAGATATCATACCAAGTATTTATCAAAGGAAAATGAACATTCAATTTCTACTTATTTTCGTAATTACACAAAATGGGGAGTTGAAATAATATTCGACGAAAAAGCAGAGGCTTGTAAATGAGATGGTGTAAAGAGATTTTCGCATAAAATACCAAAAACTTCATGTGTGCCGAAAATGTCCTGCGAGATAAATGACTGTTTCTCAGTAAACAAGTTTTTTGTCCTACTTTCACTAGAACCATTTCATGGAATCCAAAAGAAAAACTTATGAATGTAGACCTACAAGGGAATGATATCATTATATGAATGCATTATGAACTTGCTCTTGGAATAGCAAAACATCCACATCAAAGTTACCATTTATCAATTTAGGAAAAACATCTTAACATTGAGACTATTGAAAGAAACTAAAAGGGACCCCAACATAATATAAGTATCTCAAATGACTCGAAGAAAGTAAAAGATACTCATCTGAGCCACAGAAAGTAAACTATTTACTTTGATGTTGATCGATGACATATCAAAAGAAAACAGTACAGTAAATTACAGCTTATCCTAGGCCAATGATTTGCTGTCAGAACCGGTAGGTTCTATGATGACGAACACAAGCCCTACACTAGAGTATTTTCCTTTCATGGAGTTTCTGTAGTGTTTTTGCCATTTCAAGGGGTTTCATGATTCATCCATTTGCAATTTACAAACATACGATGATTATAGACGTCATTCTTTCTACACATTTGGTTGGAACCACTTTTAGCAGCGCACATATACATATCTACATACCTATGTATATATGAATCCTATGTAAAATAAACAGCTTCACATAATTTTTGAAAAATACTAATACCTAAAACACTTGAACATGAATATTTGATGCAGAAGATGAATATTTGATGCAGAAGATGAATATTGGCTTATGGATGCAAAGTAAATAAATAAATCAAGTAGTCTGTCTAAACGGCATCAATACACCAAATTTAACAAATTGATGCAAACCAAAGAAGCACATGTTAAAGTTTAAACTTTTGGGAAGCAAAAATATTTGCCTTTCTTTTTAAGATAGATGTTCTCTCCTTAAGTACGCACTCGATGAATGTCTTGCCTAGGTTAAGTGAGAAGTCAGCATGGAATACCAATGCCAAATAGTGAATAGTTAAAAAATAAGACATTAACCAGGTCATGCGGTTTAAGATTGTGTACAAATTTTGCAATTTCTGGTGTTTCAAAATGACAAACAAAGCCGTGACGCATGGTATTACAATTCCAGGCTACAGGATTGGTTACATGAAAATCAAAGTAGGAAAAGAGCTTGTTTACACCCTTTTCTATGATGTATATTATTTCTCTCTCCGCAACGTCCATCTTCTCGAGCTCCCCAAAGATAAGTGACAGTGAAGGGAAACAACTGTAATTGCGGGAGTCTTTGTCAAAAATAAATAGCTCATTACTCTAAAACTGCTTTCATCCCATTTTATACTATAAATGTCACAATCGCAGCAAGGCAGTAGGCTAGTGTGCATTCAAGTATGTTTTTATTTAAATAATACAAAGCATTGCTAACATACATTCTAATGAAAGAAAAGAAACATTTTTATTCATTAGATAAACTAAAGACAGATTCCAAGCTTAATTCAAATGCTTCAACATCATAGCAAGTAAAAAGTTGGATTTTTTTCTTGTTTTTTTTACAGGAATTCTCATCTGAGATACATATAACGAGAAAAAAATGTTTGCACCAATGGAGCTCGAAGTGAATGACACGGGCGGTGGGCCCTTACTCAACTTTTCTTCGTTCACATTAAATTCGTTTCTGGAAAACTCCTCCTTAATGATCTCCCCTAATTGCTCAGCTTTTCTGAAAAACGTCAGTAGCAGTTTAAACAGCACGTCTATAGGGCCATCAACTCTAGCCGCAGCAGCACAAGCATTTCCTAGTGGGGACTGTAATTTTCTGGCTCCACCGGGTAGCAGCGGGGGCGAGCCTGGTCTTCATGCTCCCCCATACGCCCCAACAAATAACTGGTGGGCTCATCTTCTCGTTCAGATTCTTTACGGGATAGTGTGCTTTGTCGGCCTCTGCGGTAACACTCTAGTCATATACGTCGTGGTCCGATTCTCCAAGATGCAAACCGTCACGAACTTGTACATTGTCAATTTGGCTATCGCTGATGAGTGCTTCCTTGTCGGTATACCATTTCTTATGACGACAGCAAGCCTGGGTTATTGGCCATTCGGAAAGATTGTCTGCAAGGCTTACTTTACATCCACAAGTATCAATCAAATTACGTCCTCCATGTTTTTGCTCATCATGTCGGCCGACAGGTAATACCCAAGAAAAACATTCCATCAACCCATAAATTTATAAGATGATTTTTATAATTACGCGTATGTATCTAATTCCTTTATAGATATTTGGCTGTCTGTCATCCTATCAGCGCCCCAAAGTTCAGAACACCATTCATAGCAAAAATCGTGGCATTAACAGCTTGGACTTTGAGTGCACTCATCATGGTTCCCATCTTCATTTATGCTAACACACTAGAAGTGGACGAAGCGGTGAGTCTTAAGTAACTTGAGAAAAGTTTGTTTAACATTTACTGTAAAGATCACTTTTTGTATATTTTATTTTGAAAAAAATTGAATAGCTTTTAGCACCATATTGTTATTGAAACTGATTGGTAGTGCCGACTCCAAACACACATGCAAAAGATAAGGAAAATGTATTGTCGCCATTGTAAGAGTAAAAAATGTTTCAAACACACGTTTGTGAAAGATTAGAGATTCTTATTATGATAAACGTATAGTATAAACTAGAGGTGCTATATAGCAGAATGTTTCACAAAGCACAATACTCTATCATGGTTTCTCGTAAACAACATATTGGCTGGAAGTAGTTACGAAGTTATGAGTATGCGAATTCACGAACTTGTCGTATCATTTTATGAAGCAAGAATTGGCATATGGAAGCTATTAAATTTTGGTTGGCGACAGCGATGTAGCATTACTTACGCTTCCAATTCAATTCGAACGTATTCCACCATAAAGATAATGTATGAAGACAGCATTAAACTTGACAGTAAACTTGTCTGTTTGAATATAAGATTTTTTTATTTCAGTAGCAAAAATTGTGAACGAGGAGCCTTTTTCATTTATGTTCTTCTATGAAAAAATATATAAAATGCCATGTAAGTTCTCGTAAGGCTCTTCTCTCTTTCCGACTTGGCCACTCGAAAACAACTATCACATTACGATTTCAATAACGGAGTGGAAGAAATTGTGCCAAATGTTCCGAATATTTATGCATTATGATACTTTGTAAACGTAGCTTAAACTTTTTACTTAAAATGTTTATTTTTCTACATTTGTACATACTCATAGATAAACTGTAACATATTCTGGCCGGATACTGGAGGTTGGACTGGAGAAACAGTATTTATTGTCTACTCACTGATTATCAGTTTTGCTGTCCCCCTTTCTCTGATCATGATTTTCTACGTGCTTGTCATTCGGAAACTGCGAACCGTTGGTCCAAAGCGGCCACGACCACCATTACCCACCACCCCTACCCCATCCACAGCGGCGACGGCTAATGGTAACAAGGTGGACAGTAATGGTGGAGCTAACAGTCAATCAATTGGAGTAGCACCTGGGCCTGGTGTCCAGTCAAACAGCAATCATGTCGTGGCAATCACACCTCAGCAAGCTAACAGGGCAAGAGATCGGAAAAAGTCGCATCGGAAGGTCACCAAACTTGTTCTCACTGTTATCACAGTATATTTCCTTTGTTGGGCACCATATTGGACGATGCAGGTAAAAATATTATGCAAACTACATAACTTTAAGCATACATTTATGTGTAAATATAAGTCCCTTATGGCGTCTCAGGATGACGCAGATTGGATTCTCTAAAAAGATATGTGTAGGTAACTGTAGAATTGTTTGTTTATTTCATCTTTCTACTTTCTATTGAATTTCAGTTGGCTCTGATATTTACACCACAGGATTCAGCACGTCATTCCGGAGTAATGCTCTTTCTATTCCTCTTTTGTGGATGTTTGAGTTACTCCAACTCTGCCATGAATCCTATTCTTTACGCTTTCCTCTCGGAAAATTTCAAAAAGAGCTTCCTCAAGGCGTGTACTTGTGCTAGAGGCCAGGTATGTTATGAAATCACATCACATATAATGTTATTTACAAAGAAGTCGTACTTTTTGGAAAAGAATTTTTCGTTCAATAAATATACGAAACAAAAGTTTTAGTTTTATTCATTGCATTGGATTATCTACAGTCAAACTAACGGTTTTGCTTCCCTCTATGTATAGTTTGTATTATAATTTTTTATGTTTATGATTATTGTTTGTTTCCTTTATATTTTAATGTAAGCAGAGGCATTCGATGTCTAAATGTGGTTGTAAATATATTATTAGCTCTTGTCCTGTGTGTGTATGTGTTCTACTTGTACTAAAATGTGATGAAGTTCTATATAATCATTAAAAAAGCTCAGTCAACAGAGACAAAGATCCGTGTTTCATGATGCCCCAGAAGAACATGTATGGTATAAAGGATCCATATCGATTTATATTGTGCAATTGTGCATTTCTGTTTATTGTGGCTGCTCTGTTCCGCTGTATGTGTAGCAAAGTAACAAAGAAAATTCGTGTTAAATAATCGTTACGATCTGTCACGGCATACTTATTACTAAATTACTGTATGGTAAGAGAGTTTGAAATGCAATCAAACTTTCAATTTAGAGGTGCGATTGCATTCGATGATTTTGTGACAATCCTGATCAATTATGAAAAAGCATGAAATATTTTTTTGCTTATACACATTTCAAAAATGGGACATCGTAGTCGCTTTGTTGTATAACCATTTTGGTTCTGAAACGGTTCGAATACAGAGCAAATTTTACAACATATAATTAAAAATCATTTACTCATTTTAGTATCGCAATCAAATAGGTGCAATTACGATGTAGTTGCCAAAACACAGCCAACATTAGATATTATTGCATAACAGATCGAGATAAAGTAAAAGCATGAATCTGATCCATCAATGATGAACTATAGTAATGAGTAATGAATGATGATAAATGGAAAACACGAAAGCCTTGCTTGAGATTTTCATCGCTCAGAAATGAGAACTATAAAACTTTCTGTTACTCTGTCCTTTGAGCTTATACTTTATCAAACTCAATCTAGCTTCTTTCATGCTCTCGAAAATTTTAGAATTTGGTTTTACTTTGAATTTTGGTTACGGTCTGAACATAAAAAGTATGTATAAGCCTTCATTTTTCGTATGTAGCTATATTGTTATGATGGAAGTTGAAGTACAATAGTTTATTGAGAAAATTTCCATAATTTGATGTTTAATTTTTAAAAGTTTATTGCATAATGGTTTCGGTCGCAAAATTAATTGAAGTAATTATTGTGTACATTTGAGTATTTTTATGCTTGCTGTCTTAAAATCTACAATATGTGCTAACCGTGAACGTAAAATTGTGTAAATGTAAAGTATAAGTTAGTCAATAATGGCGCATTGCTTTATTCCATTACGTTTTCATGAGTTTGTTGATTTATTTTTGTTTTAAAGAATAGACTATTGTTTTTCCTAGAAAAAAATAATTCGAAATGCCTTCTAATAAATTATACTGACTACAACTTAAGATTATTTATTTGGCATAAAATATAAATATTACGTATCACCTACATTTACAATGTAGTATAGCTGGCTGATCTAGTTTTCTTCCCTATTTTTGTATACTTTCTCTGTTATAACTCTTCTGTCTCACACACTTCAATCTCCTTTCTTCTCTACTTGACTACCTTCCACCACCACACAAAATGTTTCTCCATTTGCTCAACAACATCATCCTCAAACAAATAATATCCATGTCATCATGACAATCAACGACATTTAAATAACATGACTCCACACTCAACGGTTGGGGGTCCAGAGTTGGTCAAGAGTTGTTCTTAGATTTTTAACGAGATGGATTGTCCGCGGATCAGGATCTACCTATGATTTTCGCCGGGATTCTACTAATGAGGATGATATGACCATGACAGATTTAACCAGAATTGGAGAATCACGAGGGGCACAGCACGACGATAATAACGAAACGGACGATGAGGAAGAAGATGAAGATGACACAGATGCAGATAATTATAATAATGAGGTTCACTTCAGATGAAAACATAACTTTTTTGTAGCCAGTTTTATCTTTCCCTTTCATTTTTCTAGTAATTTTGTTATGTGTAGTTTCTAATTCATTTCATTTTGCATGCTGTTCATGTCAGCATTTATATCAAATTTATGGTTTTGAATTTGCGGATGTTTTGGCGATTTTAAATAAATAGTAGTTTTGTGTAGGATGTAGTGGCATTCATGTTTCCTCATGTTTTTGGTTCCCTGTTTAACTATTCATTCCCCAACTGTGCTCGGTTTGTGAGGTTTTTGCTGTTGTAGTGTCTGTTGTTTTCCACTGTGGATGTAAGCTTTGAGATTTTAAAATTTAAGATAAAACTAAACAATCTACATGTTCAGGGAATAAACCACATCATTAAATCTTACAGTTTTCATGAACCAACCATTAAACAAAGAATATAATTAAATAACATTAGTTTTCGAAACTGAAAGCATCATTGCAAAATCTATAGACAAATTAGAAAAGTGTCAACCGATGCATGAATAATTAAAGAACACAAAAGAAAGCTAAATTGATTGGGCATTTAATGTTATCGAATGATATTCGTCACATTTGTATTTGTATTTCATGTTAAAAGCATGGATAGTGTGCACCTTCAAATGTCCTTCGTGTTGCGTATCATCATAAACTTTAAAAAATTCATATATGGGTTGTCAGAAATTACGTTTAGATTGTGTCAAGTAGTAGTGTGAACTGACGTCAAATACGTCGTCACAAAGAAAATTACACATAAGCCAATGAGGCAACACTATATCACAGTAAATTCTTTTAAAAAACGAAAAATAACGTAGAATTCTTTATCTTTAAATATGCTTGTATATGTGTATGTTTTAAAAATGAAATGCTCTAGCTCTACCATACCACTAATCTATTATTGTTCAGCTTTTGTTTCCTTTCTTATTTTGGTAAATTAAAGATCCATGTCTTTTCAAGTGTTTTCCAACCACGGAACTTCTAATGTAAAATGAAATTGAAACCCAATAAAAACTTTTTGAATTTTGTGTAGGATGTGAATGCTGCACTGCATGTGGAGAATTCTGTGTTTCCAAGAGGGAGAAAGTCGGAGAAAGTCCGAAAGGGGATGGCCGTCTCAGCAACGTCAGGGACGGGGCAATCTGGAGCTGGTCCTCATGGAGGTGTTACAGGAACCGCCACTACAGGAACAACGCCTTCCTGCAACAAGCATAACCTTCTTCAGGTTCCACCTCCCCAAGGCCTCGCTTCCCCAGTAAGCGATTTAGATGATTCAGGCGACGAGTCTGATGATGAAGGAGTAGCTATTCTCAGGAATAACAAGAGATTCAACTCAAAATCAAATAACAGAAGTTTAAACGTATCAGATCAAAATGCTCTCAGCACCTCCAGCTTCTTGAACTCTCCACCAACAAGTGGAGCAAGCAATGAAAATGGAAATACTCCAAACGAAACATTCGTAAAAGACGGAGTCCATGTTACTGCACTGTAAATCAGGAAAAGTGGTAATAACGGTTACGTTATTTTGCATGTTGACTACCATACGCAACATATTGAATTGACGTATCACTATATAATTATATATTTTAATGATATGATATTTAAAGCTCGTGTGTATCTCTAGAAGGAAACAAAAAGGGTCTCATTAGGCTAGTTTACATTTGAAATATTTATGTTTGTATACCTACTATATGTTGTAAATAGCGCGTTATTAGGAAGATTGAGAACCAAACTATAATCACTCATAATCCAAAGAATTATAAAACATACTTTAAGAGTCATGTTACTTTTAAATGTAATTCCTTAGGTTTTCCTCTCGGGTGAAGGAATCCCTGTATGTAAAGCTAGGACAATCCAATCCTACCAACTAATAGCATAATATAGTGTTGAGTAAGAAGTAAAATGGGTTGCTAGTTTTGTATTTACATGGCTTTGGAAATTTAATTTATTCATAATCTATTACCATATTTGATTATTGAAGATACATAATATACACAAAATATACAATTCTATTATGTACTGTATTCATTATTGTTATATGTGATTATCACTGTATATAAAAACCGCAACTTTGGCATTCCATTGCTGTTTTATAAGATGTAATCTGTAATCTTCAAATAAGTTCGCTATATACACAAGGACTCTCTAAGCTTGAAATATTATTCGTGGTATCATCCACTCCATGTAATTTGATATGATATATCCCTGAATAATACGCATTTAGTATAATTTTTATATGATCATTTATGATCCAAAATCACTTCAAACTCTCGCTACAACCCGACACTGCACTGCAGAGATACGTCAATCATTTTCAAGAAATGTCTCCCTTATCTTGTAAAATAGCTTCATAAGTAAGTAGTTTACGTTTTACTGCTAAGTTTCAGGTGTAACGCAGATTTTAAATTGCTATCATCTTAATTACACTAGAATGCATAACTTCCCATATCATACATACCGTAAAATCTGAAATAGACGCCCCGGCGTCTACGTGCAAACTCGATTTTTTCGTCCGTAGACGCCGGGGCGTTTATTAAAGGGAGGCGCGTAATTCAGGGGGGCGTCTATTTACTCCG
>JAQIXX010003224.1:0-20640 GCA_034700605.1 Willowsia nigromaculata
AATGTACCTTACCACATAAGGTACATAATGGGTATAGTGTATCTTACCACCATAAGCTTTACTTACTTTGCTCCATCCAATATCAACATAATTTTGTAGCATGACTAGATATTAAATGATTCTTCTTGTATTTGCATTCCAGAATGCTATATAATATCTAGGCACTTACTAATGCAAGACACGCACAACAAATGTACAATAAATATTATCCTTTTGGACAGGTACGAAAACAGGTGCGCCTGGATCATAAAGCCATGCCCACGTGCCATTAATAATAACATAACATTCATGACTTGACTTCTGACTGTCCATAGCATAAATATTTTTAGCAAATTACACATGCGTGTCTAAATTTGTTTCAGTGAGGGTTTCCTAAATACATGATGTGAAATGTGAGCTATCATGTGAGCTGATAATTAATCATGCTTGTTTAACACTATCAAAAATATTGATCATTGAATCTTTGCAAATGATTTGTGATCTGAATGTCGAAATTCGAATTGAACTACATAATTGAAATCAAAACAGAATCAAGATAGTAGATTGCTCACATATTAAAAATTTTACAACCTATATTCCTTTAAACAAATACATGACACGTCTGATTACACACAAAAAGCTCTCCCCAACAGAAGAAAGAAGTTTCACAGTGTATTTGGAAGCGAACAAATAATGCAGACCATATCAGCGGTAGAAGCTATCATGAAAGAAACCACGCAGAGAAGATGGAAATAAGCTTGCATTCTTTTTTCTACACATTTGAGTTTGTAGCTAATAACATGTAGAACTTTTTATTAATGAAATTCATGATATGTTTGGACCGAAAGTAGGACGTTCTATGAAATGGAACAGAACGGTGTCTTATAAAAATATAATCAAACTAAAAGTAAGAAGCATTTATTTCTATAAGGTGTATAGACGCATTGTATAAAAAAGTGGAAGGAAAAATAAATTGGCTCAATAGGATGTTGTTACTCTCCTTGATAATGCCACCCCCATGAGATTAACCCCTGCCGCAATTGTTCGACATATTTAGAACGCCCTAGGTGGAGATATTTTCTTTACAATATGTATAGGTCCATTTGTTATGTTCAGATTGAAATTAAAGCTATGGAGTGTAAATATATAAGACTTGGATTTTTATGAAAATGCCAGTTTACAATGTACTTGTAATGTTGTAGGGATGTATAGTGTCAAGCTAGCAAATCCACAAACTTATCAGGCTTAGACATGCTTATTGTTTGTTTGCTACACAAAGGATTTTACGTAAGCATGTTGAATTATCATAGTTTTCTCTACTTTCACCTCCCTGCCTATTATTACAAGTAATTAATTAAATACTGCCTATAACACAGCAGCTGTATTTGTAGTTCCAAATTGAAAACAAAAACGATTCCATTCCATTTGTTGTTGCTTTTATTAATTCATTTATGAAATATTTGAGTCCCACAAACATATGCATGTACCTGTGTATTATTAATCGATATATAATATGTAGGTTTAATACTATAGGTATGCTATGTGGTAAGTATTATTTGAAGATCACGACAGGCAGCAAGTGATTAATATCTTAAATATTACATATCGATTACAATAGGGAAAATAACAACGAAAAATATCTTAAATATACATATTCTCAAATTGTATATACCTACAAGTAGAGATAACACAATCCATACAATGAGACAGCGTGATTTGCAATTTTTGTTCACTTTAGTAAGCATCTCATTTTATGGCTCAGTTCCTTTTTCATTTCAGTTTTTAATTTTTCGACTTTCAAAGGGAAACGAGTTCATGCTAGGCTGGCGTCTATCATTACTTTGGCATGTAGAGTAGAGCCGGAATCATTGAGAAAACCTTAACTTATCGATCTGTAAAAACCATTCTATAGGTAGAAATAATTTTTCCCATTACATTTTAAGTACCCAATATATATTTGTGTAATGTGAATGTGCATTGCCCAACCTGGTTTTCACAAGATGAAATGTTCCCTCCCGCAATAAGCTCAAATTGAACTACGTCACTTAGGTATATTTATGGCCTACCACAATGTACTAGATACTCTCATTTCTACCAAGAACGACAAAATATTAAGCTGATGCCGATTTATTTCTTTTCTAAAATGACTATTGTGTATATCTGGTTGTCTTGATGTTATGTAATAGTGGTTTTTAGATTAATATCTTATGGTATATGTAAGTATTCTTTAAAAGAAAACTAAAGTACAGGATACACAATAAATACGCACCAATGACATTTAGCGTAAATATCAGGCAATCCAGACTCGTGTAATTGTGATTTGATATCCTGGAAAATGATACTATAAGCTTTCCAAGTAAACCTTTAGTCTGGGTTTCAATTTCCATAACCAGGATCATCCTCATTTCACGTACAGACTATTTTTGAAATAGCCTAAAAATGAAAACCACATTACATTTGGTCATTCTATCCAGTTTCCGGTATGGGAAAATGAAAATTATCGTGTCTCCCCAAAGGTCATATTTTCCAATTTTTGTGAGCTTACTATGATTCCATTAGGGAATAAAATCTAATGCAATTCTCTCTTGTAAAACATTGTTGTGGTAAAAACATGAAAAATGGAACATTCATAGAAAAACGCATAGAAAGATAAAAACTGTAGGAAAAAGCAAGAGCCATGATATAATGTACATTCACAGCATGAGGTCGCGATCTCGTCCTGGTCGGATCAGTGATGCATAAAAATTATTCGATGCGATAGCAATCATGTGCTACTGTTTGGCCCACTGAATATTATTGTGTACATGCTCTAATGTACTTACATGCATATCACAGCCATCCTCAAAAAAAGTATGCATTTAATACTTTCATAAAGATAACAGCAGACGTTAGTTATGCCTTAATAATAAGTGTAGTGTAGCCCATGTGCATGATTGCATGACAGGGTGTGCGAAATGTGGTGGTGGAAAGGGAGAGAAAGCTCTTCGTTCCTGTCGGCTGTGCTAGTATTTAAAAAGAGAAAGGAATATTTCGTGGTATCACCAACATGCATATTATGGACTATGGACTTCATGACATAATATTATGATAAAAGATACATGAGCAAAAAACGAGGTATCAGTTTCTCGTAGAACAACATTCGTGCATTAGTGGGAAGGGAAAGCTTGAAAAAACTACTGCATTTATACACTATAAACAATACATACGCTTCACTGCATTCGCAGAACGTTTATTCATACTGATACTTCAACACTAACACCAACAAAATAACACATCCACAATCACATCAGCATTGTTTTTTTTCATGCAAGCACTCCCTGTACTAACAGAAACGGAGAAAATGGCAACTGGAATGATTACCGATAGATACGATGAAAGTAGAAACCATGTGAATTACTCTACATGCATAGAGTACAAAAATAATAATATTAACACAAGTAATAAAAGGATTTTGTAAGCTGTGTGATGTGGGTACAAAGCTGTGGAAAGTAGAATACTGAAATCGACTTTGTACAGGTACCTTCATCTTTCGTCGCAGTTGTTGTTCTTGAAACGCCACCATACAGATAGTTCTTGTGGTGGAAACAAGCATAGGAAAAAATCAATCAGACTCAACTCGGCGCAGTGCTATATATTATTTGTAACGTGGAAGAGGAAAAATAAATGGGCAAGGTTGTTTGGTTTGCCTGTTAGTCTGTTAGTAGTTTGCTCTTATCTATTTATGTGACTTGAGTTGCATTTTGTGGTTGCCTACCCTGACATTTTGGTTTTCCGTGTTTGCCACGATAATATTATTGTTACGTAACCTATTGAACTAGAAACGAGGGTATAAGTAATAGTAGGGTTTGATAGAAAGGGCATACGCTGATAATAATGGCGTGTTTGTAGAGCCCATTATAGTCACAAGGGTTATACTGTGCTCATGCCTCATATGCAAAAATTGTATGCATAACACATCAATAGGTACCACTTTTTTCTTTTAGGGAACATCTCTGTTTCCCTTTCCGTCACTTAAACTTTTTTGAATAGACATCAGCCATCAGCGTTTTTGAGCGCTGAATGTATGCTCTTTTATAGTCATCCATTAATTTAAATGGGATAGCAGTTTGGTTCGATTTAGAAAAAGGTAACTGGGAAAACGTTTACTAATATGCACATACCATCAAGTGAAATTGAATTTTCTAAATTTTCTATTTGAGCCATTAGTGAATTCATAAGGGATCAAGAGAATTCCCTGCCTATTATTTACTTGTTAAGGGGTCGCTACACGCCATTACTATATATAATGGAATCAACAACAGTTCAACTCACGAAGATGACGGAAAGAAAGCATATTTTTGTTTGAGAGTGAAAGCGTAGCGGAAGTGCAGAAATGGAGTCGTGTATGTAATATTCAATAATAACGGTGTCGGCAGTTTTCTCATTTACTACCTCATGAGGAAACACGTAACTACTTGTGAAAGGCTTGCATCTTTAGTGGCAAAAATCGTGCGTCACGAAAAGCTAATTTCAGCTAATTTATGTCCCTTTTAGTTTGAACTCGAGTAGAATGGTTAATGGATAAGCGAACTCCATATTTTCAAACATAATTAAATAATAACGAAATGGAGAATGTCGCATATCAAATCAAGACCTGAGTATACCTTGGGGACAAATGTAAAAACCTGACGTGATGAAATGAATGAAATAAGTATGATGGATGATGGTAGTGAAGACATGCATTCTAAGTGTTGAATTACCATTGTAGTACCGGATCTTTCGATCTCATTCACTTCCATTCATGTAAACAGCAGAGACAAACATCAACTACATACAAATTAAATGTTAATGAAAGAAATGGTTAAATCAGAATTAGTTAAAATATTATATTAATGACGCATCAAGACGCTTAGAGGAAATCTTCTACCAAAATATCACAAAACATAATACATATTAAGTTTCTCAACCTTGATTGGTTCCTTCAAGTCTGCAGCATATTTCCTTTTTACAGGAATGAATGTGTAATGTGTCACTCACTCGCGTCTTGAAATGTTGCTGAAATGACACTTGATGTCATGTGGTGGTGACAGAGGCTGAGATCATTCAGCGCAATTTTCATTTCTTCATAAACAATCATTTGTCAAGCATGTGTTTGTGACACATTTATTATGATGTTTTCATACGAGTTTTTAAATACGTACTGGTTTGTTATTGCTTTTACTATAACAGGGAGTGGGAGTCCTGTTTTTGCAAGTTATATATATGCCAGACCCTTTGTATTCAGGAAACTCATAATCACTGGCTCATTGCGAGGAATTGTACTACAGAGTAAATATTTTGTTTTAATGCATGAGTAATTATAACTATAAACAGCTTGCCAACTGCACTCATTCATGAGAAAGCCTACGCAAAGGGATTTATTCGTGGACAAACTTCCTATCCTGTCGCCTCAAAACGATTTGGTCTCTGCGTCCGCATTGCTGTTGATTCGAAGCTTTGTGTAGGAAGTGTGGAGAAACAGAGAAATAATAAACAAAATACAGTAAAACTGGAACAGTTCTCGTCATGCTATGAGATTCTGTTTCAAAGCCTGATGCGACGAGTGCGTATTACGAAATGGATCACTGGTCTTTCGAATCTTGCTGGACTCTATTCAAACTGGCACAAGGGAAAATACCTCGAGTAATAAAATCACTTTATTCACTGAAGAGTAATGAGAATGACAGATATTTGGACATAGAAAATTAAAAATGATACAAAATAAAAATTGTGTTATGATTTGTTGTTGCAGTATGCGCATGTATGGTTTTAGAAATAACAACCTCTAGATAACGTTCAGTTTGTCTCAACTTCTATGCTTGGATTTTATTGACTTGCTACTTGTATTTGTGCTGACTTGGCATGAAATTGTGCACACCTCAAAAACTTTATGCGACGCATGAAAAACTTTGGTGGAGAAAGTAAGTGAAAGTGTTTGTTCTCAGCAAATGAAATGCAAACACCCGCTTTTACAACATTACCATGAATTGAAGTTTGTCATGTATGAAACACTATATACGACAGAAAGGTTTTTGTATGTCGATGTGGCATGCCTAAGTGCCTAACCATTGATGTGATAATCGATAATATTCATAATTTTATAATGAGCGACTCAGGTACTTCGACGTGTTGGTGTTTATAATAATTAGTTTAGTTCTACCGTGACAGACCAATCTGAAGTGAGCTACAATATATGGAAGGGATGTATTACGGTTTTGAATAAGTCGAGTGAATGTTGGAAAAAAGCATTATAATCACAATATTTTGTCTGATAAGGTAGTTTAATAATGCAAACGTGTTTCCAGTATTATTGGTATATATGTATATCCCATTTAATTTTCGTCCAGTTTAAAATCAAATTTAAGGAATAGTCCGAATTTTTACAGCAATCCAGCTATATTTGCATTTTACTAAATAAAAAATCAATGAAAAGAGCCATAAATGTAACTTTCACTACAATATGCTGTAGGTTTTATTTGTATTTTTTGACCAAATTTCGATGCAATTCCATTCATGGAATACCACGGACAATTATAATGTGAGATAAGCTTATACTATTTTCTATACAATATTTAAATCATGACTACAGAATTTAGTATACCCCAATGCGCAATTTTGAAATGATTCTATTCTATACAACTTCATCATTGTACAACCAAAAGTACCTACAATTAGTAGGCCGGAAATTCAGGTGCCAGAATGTGTCCTAATACTAGTCATTCATGCCTAATTTTCAAAAAAAGCGGCTAAAGGGCTAAATGCAGTGCATGAAAAAGTGAAAATATTTTTGTGAATTTAAACTCTCAAACAAAATGCTTTGGGAATCACTAAACATGAAACATGTATTCTCTGCATTATAACATATTTTTCTTGTCGAAAATTTGGCTAAACAATTACTGAATAATATTCTCTCCTCACTTGACATTATTATTCACTTTACTTCCTTCCACTTCACAGGATGCAAATTGCTCACACAGGGTAATTTTCTCTCAATCTCATATTTACATTTTAATGGAAGGAAACTTGCAAATTACCCACTGAGCGGCTCAAGTTATGTTTTGCACTGCATGATGTAATTCATACATTGCAAATTCATAAAAATGTTACAAACTCCGCAATTTTCATTTTTCTTTGTTGTCCAACATCATAGAAAATTGGATAAGCGTATCTGGTTTTGATGTCCTGATTGCTAGCATTTAATGCATGATGACCTATATCACAAGTTAACCTTATATACTTCGTTGGTAGAGCTAGCAAAGTAAAGTGCACTAGTGATATTTTCCATTTCGAAAACACGCATATCAAGTTCTACTGCCGCTTTCATTCGTCGACCCTGACATTTTATACACGAACAATGCACTGCATTTAAAGCTTTCTCTCATTTCTACACACTATTATGATACATAAAGCATCGCCTCTCAAATAACTACCATGTAGTAAACAGTGCAGGGTGCATTGTATGCTAAACATATCTCTATAAGCCTTCAAAGCATTCATCTCACATCAAAAATAGAGTTGTAGGTTAATACGCCTACTTAACCAAACGATGGTGAACCTTCGTGTTGAGGGAAAAGAGTAATGACTAGGTATGTTGGAAGGAGAAAGTCATGGTATAACAGAATGGATGCATAGTTTGGAATTCTTTACGAATTCAGCAAAAGGAGTTGCGTCCTCTGAAATTTTAGACTTACAAAAGTCTATATGTGCTAGAATGACCGTATGCACCAGTTTTATTGCTTATAGCTTAAATAATTCCTTTCAGCTAGCTATTTTACAACACCGAAATTGCTCTACAACTCTTCTCATTATCATTACATTTGATAAAATAGGCCTCTGCATTGCAGCAGAGTATTATGTAGGGACTAGATATGTTGAAAGAAAATGAGGATACCATAAAATTTCCAAAATACCTACACATACTCACCATATATCTACCTTCTCTCATACCATTGATGGCATACTTTTGAACAAAAAACAAGAAACGTGCGATAGCAATAATATTATCGTGTCTGTTTTGCAGACCGGTGAAACTTGTTCTTTGTACCTTGTTAACAAAACAAAACTGAACAAGATCAAAATTTCATTATAAATATCACTGGCATTTGCGAAGGTTTCTTATTCATTTTTAAGAACCAAAGTTTTATTTAAATTTTAATAATTGTTCTATAGTGGTTGTAAAATTTAGAAGCATTGATTAAGCTATAATAACTTTTTAATTTTGTTCTTATAGGTAATACATGAAAGTGTGGCGGACCGACACAACGACAAGTTTTGGGACAACTGCATGTAGTGCTAACCAGCAGTGAACCTTCAATTCCAAGTGTTGCAAAACAATACCAAGTGATCTCATAAAGTTTTGTATAAAGTGCAGCAACAAAGAAAAAATTGTTCCAAATTAGGCAATTTAAGTTTTTAAGATAAAACATTATCCTGCATTCTATAATCTATTCACATCATCATCAACATTAACGGTGCCAGTAGTTTGTTCAAAGAAAAACTACCCGAACAATTTATGAAAAGCTCCTTTTACACAAACGGTTATGCATACTTCATCTGTGTCTCTCATTCGAAACTAAGTTCATTCCCTTCAAATAAAGATAAAGTTGAAAAAGTTTCCCCTATGATTATTTTTGTGAAAGTGGCGAATAGTAAAGTTTTGGGAAGCATTAGTAAACATGCATGAGACCCAAAGAAGCTTAACAAGAGGACTAGTGCCGACCAAAATCCTGCTCCTCTCATCATTTTATATTCCAAGCTTATGCTCACTACCGTCGACTCCATTTTGTAGCCTCGACAGCGATACTATTTGTACCGGAGCCGCCGCCGCATCCCAAGTCGTTCCCAGTAGCATCAAGAGTACGCATACTACCTCCATTTCTGCAAGTTATAGTGAAAGTACGAACAAGTCTTCTACTTACCTGACAAAAAATATTTTACTTTCACCGGTTGCACAAGAAGAGAAAACGAAGGGAGGTGATGATCATGATGATATTATCTTCGCACCAGCTACCAACGAGGAAAGAAGCGAAACCGACACATTCAACAACAACAACAAAAACACCAGAAGCAATATCAACTCCTTAATATTCTCAAGATAGCAAAGAACCACACACAGCAGTCCATTATTGCCATAACTTACTTCATAGAATATACAGACATAACTACATAATACACTTTATGCACTACCTGCATCTTTGTATTCAAGCCCCGAAAACAAAATCTCATAAATTGTGATACAAAAAACTTGGGTGCCCCTGTGTGTGCTCGCTTCACCGTTTCTCCCTGTGTACCTCAACGTACTATAAACCATTTGTGTGGAGTTTCTTCTAGCCAACAGCTTTAAGTCAAAGCTCATACAAGTGACAAGCTGACGCTTGCAGGAGCCCGTTTGCTATTCGTCATTTTTCCGAGACTCTACTAATTATAAAACATTACAAGATTATTGGAAAATCTAAGAACAGACTCGGCAACTTATATACTTTCACTTGAGATATCAAAATGTAATTAAAGTGAATACCTTCTCAACTATATTTTGCCAAGCAAACGAAGCATAAAATATAAATATTCATGCATCGCTGAACTTCACTATTACTAGTCATACATAAAGTCTACAACAAAAACTGAGAATAATAAAAACCGTAACCATTTCCTATTCATCATACCATTACAAAAAACTTTTCCGCAAATAGTTACAAAGCTAAATGGGAAAAGAAATGCCAGTTGAAAGAAACTTTCTTTCCCAATTCATGTTTGGTTTTTATACGAAAACTTTGTGAGAAAGCAACCGATTCAGTGAGATACGACTTTAGAATTTTTATCAAGTTTACTTTTACCTGTTTATATGTACATTTCTATTTGCTTACATAGACTTATAATTTCAACAGGAAACGTAGAAAATTTATTAACATTGTACAGTTGTGAGATATATATTATGTAAATGTAGGGCTGTCCTGCTGTCTGCCATACTACTGGAGATATATTCATATTATTTATATCCTCTATAAGACGTACATAATAGGAATTCGATGAATACCCATTATTATAAGACATGTTAAATATAATATATGTATTTTACAATCCAATTATACACTTTCTATAAATCAAGCTCCACAGGAACACGTCTAGTCAAATCGCACAAAAGTAAACCCTCTGCGGAAAACGGAATAAACATCTTTTTAAATATTAAGACATACCTTAAAACAAACAATATAATAAAAGCAAGAAAAAAACATAAATAAAAGCAAAAGGCGAAAATATAAATACTTCGTGTATACGTAAATAGAATAGACTTGGTTTGACGGACGAGAAAGCCTCATATAGCTGGCTTACAGATGCGTAAAACCATTATTTCCGCGTTAAACTCTACAACTACAACTCTAGCTGCAACAGCCACAGCATCATATTGTGACTCGTTGCAGTTTGATTTACAAAATCAGGGCAGAAACTATTTATTCAAGGTAATACTTTAGTATTTTAATTTCTGATATTGATGAATAATGTACAAAGTACCATACCCGTATTCTGGATAAAAACTTTCTTTTAATATTAATAGAAAATATTCAACATGGTTGGGAACAAACTCCTTCCGATATTAGTTGCCGCCTGTGCCCTATTACCTATATTGGGTCCGGTAGTAGCGGAAGAACTTGTTTCGCTACCCCGGCATCCAGCTCTAAGGTAAAGAAATATTAAAACGATGCACCATCACTTTTAGGAGCACTCATTGATGCAAACATAAATTGTGGGAAATTAATTTTGCAGAATAAGCTCAGATTTGAGTGAAAAGGCCGCATTAGATCTCTTAATTAGTAAGGATAGGTATGATAAGCGACTATTACCGCCGAGTAAAGGTAAGATTCTGCCTCAATTTTTCAATAATATTCCTCTCCATTCTTCCCATTCCCAATATCGTACTAACGCTTTATATGTACAGAAGTAAATTTTGTTTCCCCTGATAAGTTCATTTGCTTTGATGCCATTTACTACCACAATTCTGTAATGTGTTCAATGTATATTATGCTATGCAGTATAGTAATATTGCCTACTAGTCACCAGCCTCAAGACTCATTCTACTAATGCAAACTTAATGACATGTAGTATTTTCCTGCAAGACAGCCATAAAAATAACTAATACGCATAATAATTCCTTTTATCATGGCTATTAAAAGACAGCAGAGTGAGCTTATAGCATCAGTCCCTAGATACATATATGAAATAGACATTACTCTACGGATATTATATGTAGTTTACATTCTGTTTCCTTTCTCATGTTTTCAGATGATCTGCCTGTGAATGTGAGTGTATTACTCCTAACATTAGCATCCCCGGATGAATCATCACTGGTAATTCATGAAACAGCATTTTGCAAAAAAAATAGCTTTTAGTTTTGCTGCAGTGACTCGCTTTCCTTTTTTCGACTCCAAGCTAAAACGTGGGTGATGTAAAGAATACAAACAGAGTAGTATACAATTGTACACAAAATATTATTTAGTTTACATGTGCACATTGCAACAACAAGAGGGAAATGAAGCCCTAGGATCACCAGGAAAATTAATGCTTTTCATTTAATGGGGCTTACAACACCCAAGCGAGTATTAAAAAGTGTTCCTAATGTGAGCTTTTCTTTCTTCATGCCTTTCACTCATTCACTCTGACTGTCTGTTGTTTGCAATAACTTTGTAGAAATATGAGGTAGAATTTCTAATGCACCTGGTGTGGATGGACAAGAGGTTAAAACATGAAATCTACGACTCTGTGTCTGGGACAGCACCACCTTACATCGTTGATGTCCATGAAGCGATTCCTATGCGCTATAACCCAAGGAGAAAACCCTATTTAGACGCTCTTCATCATTGGGGACGTGTTTGGGTTCCTGACGTCTACTTTGTCAAACATGGAGACTTTCGGTCGAATCTCGATCCCGTCAATGTGGCGCTTAGAATATTTCCAAATGGTACTGTATCCTTTACCACGAGGTACGGCTGACTACATACATAATACATTACCATTTTACCATCATAATACTTGTACTGAGCATTGTCAAATATTTATGAAAGTGTGTCGTATTCGTATTCATTGTTCATTGTGTTCAAGTTGTGCTGTTTGATAGTACAATGATGAAAATGCTTATGCATCTTTTTCTTATTTTTTATGCAGACGCCATCTCATACTCTCATGTCAAGGGAACTTAGCTATTTTCCCTTTTGATGATCCCGTTTGCACCTTTGCTATTGAGAGCAGTAAGTGCATATCTACATACGTATTATGGCATGATGTTATGTTATCTCTTCGTGGAGCCGACTCTTATGGAAAACATCTAAATGCTTCTCATTTATTTCATGCTATTAAGTCTTGTTGGTACGTGTGTTTGTTTCCAGTATCTCACGAAAAAGATGCCTTGGAATTTAGATGGCAAACGGATGCAGGTGTTCTGAGAAAGTCTCCTAATCTCACTTTTCTCAATGCATACTTGGCTCAGAATGAGACGAGTTATTGTGAGTCATCTCACTGGAGAGGTAAGTTACGAGATGGCGAGTCTGATGTTGATAGCAAAAATGTTGATGATTATTGCCTTGTATTTTCCACCATTACCACAAATAGCGTCATTTTTTTCTTGACTACGCTCCTTTCTAAATTTGCATCTTCCTCTCTGAACCACAGGAAATTACAGCTGCCTCAAAGTAGAACTAGTTTTCAACCGTGACCGAGCCTACTACTTCACAACTGTGTTTATTCCAGACATAATACTAGTCACATCATCCTTCATTACTTTTTGGTTAGAGTGGAATGCAGTTCCTGCTCGAGTAATGCTTGGTGTCACAACCATGCTCAACTTTTTCACCACAAGGTTCACAACACTTTTTTCATCTCTTGCAGCTTATTCTTAACATGAAGAAAGTGGATTCGCATATTCCCCCATAATGCATGAAACAAGCTTTCTCATAATTTATTCTGATGAATTTCAGCAATACTTTCCGTTCCACTTTACCCGTGGTCTCAAATTTAACAGCGATGAATATTTGGGATGGATTCTCCATGTTCTTTATCTATGCATCACTTCTTGAGTTCGTGTTCGTCAATTATATAGGAAGGAAACGACCTAGAAGACCTTACGAGCCGGGGGATCCTCGGTCATCGGCACAGGTGTGTGATGCGCTTAATTTGTTTTTATCTTTTCTTTTGTAATTTTGTGTGGCTGCAGAATAGAATAAGTTTTTTTTATAGTTTTGTGGTAATGTTGTTGAACTAATGTGTAGTAGTTTTCCGTTCCCTGTAATTTGTGTGATGTATCTATCCCATGCTTTTGGAGTTTAGCGTTAAACACTGTTAAAATTTACTTAAGTTGTTCGTAATGCGTAGATAAAAGCTTCTATAAACTATAAAAGAACTTGCAATATATTGTACGCGGTATTTTTAATCATTTTTCGTTTCTGTCAACAATATGCTCGAAAACATTTTCGTTGTTTTATTACCTGCGAAGATGTAATGTGGTGCGCAAAAAAATTACCTGAATAAACCTCGCTTGCTCGCTTCCACTCCTAATCCATTATGCTCAGGTAGTTTTATACAACAACGGGATCACAGATTTCGCCAACGACCTATTTCCCATCAATACACGTTGTTGGGTAAATATTTCATCACTCTCCGATAACACATGGTTGGTTGTTTTCCACTTTATACAAAAGGGCTCTCAAAATTCGACGGTACCTTTAAAATCGCTATGAAAAATAATCCAAAAAGTACGAAATTCCACGAACCGTGAGAACGCTACGTACATAATATTCCATAAAGTAAAGCGCGATTTTGGCTAGGCATGTCAGCAGACCATGATAAAAGCGCAGTGTAGTGTGTGAAATGCACATTTTTTAGATGTACGAAAAGCCTATACCACCGATTATCATCATCGTTAGTCATATGTAAAGGAAAAGATGACGATCAATGAGTTCTCTTCATTTCAAGACTCTTTACGCAGAAGGATCGCAAAGAAACGATGCGATAAAAAAGAAGGTAGGATGAATTTGGAAAGGCGGAAGGAAAGGGTTATCTCCATTAGTGCTGGTCTCCGTTGCTTGCTACTACAATCGACTTGTAAGAAGAGCCGTTCAGGTGTAAAACCATAGCTGACAAGAATGGAAGGAACGCCAACATCATAGAAGAAAGATAGCCATATTATGTAACATACTATGCCATACTTTTTGGCTATTAAAATCTTTATTCCCACGGAACTTGTGTTCTGCTCATATGTTGATCTAAAATGGAGAGAAAGAAAAGGACCTGTTTCCTGATCAAATGACTCTCGTTTTCTTCACAAACGATCAAAGTGGGAAGGAAGAAAGAATCCAAAAAATAATGATGACATTGCATTGGCCCCTACTTTGCAATCCTACAAAAACATTCCATGTGAGGAAAAGTAAAAAAGGAAAGTATACTTTCAGCTTTTCTTTCATTCTCCTGTGTATAAGCATGCTTAGTCATTTTGCCCTTTATTATAAACCTTATTATAAGGTAATACATGTGAATATACATTCCTCATGCGTTACTTTCCAACTGGCACAAACATAAGTCTGCTGGAGTCCGTGAAAGAAGAAATATGTATGACATCCCATTTCTCAAGTTTTCCGATTAAAAGTATTAAAGGTTGTAAAATAAAAAGGTACACAAAGTTTTTCTTCGTGCTGTATGTTCTTAAAGTTAATTTTGACTTCATCATGATCATAAAGCTTTTACCAGATAGAGAGAGAGAGAGAGAGAGAGCAAATACTGACAAGGGCAACATTTGGTCTAGATGCCAGATAAAGTAGACTTCAAAGTGGAAAGAGAAAGCCTCTTTGTCAAAAATTTGTCACATAGGTACATCAAATTAAATGAGGAGGATGAAGGGTTTGATGGTATGGGGAAGGAGGTATTAGCTATGCACATTTATTGTGAATCGTGACATCCTGTATAACCATTTAAAATGTCGACTACGGATTTGCACCAGTAGTAGGGCATCCAGAACAAATTAGCTTAAAAAGTACAAGAAACTTCCTTTAAGCTTTTTTGTTGCAAAGGCAAATAAGAGAAAACTCGTTTTTAAAGCTATTCTTTTATAAGAATTCCTTTGATGTCTGTGATTCCGTATGAAAATGTAACCGTTTCTTTTCGTAAATGTACATTGTGGAGTACTTTGCAGTTTATGTGAATGTGAAAAAATTCTGTAATATGTAATCCAATATAATTTGTAGCTTTTTTCCTCAAACATTGCCACGCTTTTTTACATTTTATCGACCAATCATTTCGTTCGTTTACGTTTACACGTCTTTGTGAATCCTGTAATAATCTCCATATGACAACTTCTGCCTCAGTTCAGTCAGAAACAAACCATATAGTTCATGCTATGATTTCTTAGAGAATATTATACTCATTGTCTTGTGCCTTCATTTTACATTATGTCGCGATTGTGATTTTGCTTAACTTATTCTGAGAAGCATACACACACTTTCGCATTGTTTTATGAGAAGCATTAGATATCATTTAAACGTTCTTCTGGAAATACGAAGAAAAAATGATTTCATCGAGGCGAAACCCATTTAATTTGTTCTAGTTGAACCAGAAAGCACAAGAGGAGGATCAAATGGAGTCTCCCATGGGTCCACCACAAGCTGGCAACAATCCCACAGACATTGTTGCCTGTGCCACTTGCCCATCTCCATCGCATGCTGCTGCAGCTACCTTGGGCTTTTCCATCCCTGCTGTTAATATGGTTAATACCCAAAAACTACTTTCCATTCAAAATTGTATACATCTCTAAACATTTTGTTTAGAAATGAGTTATCCACCCAGTCCACTTTTAGAAATTTATTTATCCAAGAAAAACATTAGATAATGAAATAGGCAGTGAGAAATCGACAATATTGTCACTGTGGACGAATAACCAAAAGTTAACCAATATATCAGCCATCATCAAGCGTTTTCTAAACTTCCTTAACCGTAAAGTATTCAGCATTCCATGACTTATGCAGCTCAGCTTTCAATTTTTTCCTCTCGTTGTTTGAAGTTTGCAGTAATGTTCATCATTGTTGGTTGATGAGATTTTGAGTGAACCATATTTACGAATTCCACGAGTAATGCAAGAATTAAACTTAAGCGTATTTTGTAGAGACGTGCGATATGCTAAATTGTAATACATAATGATGTTTCATGCGTGCGCGATTTTACATCAGGTTCCATATAATATTATGTAATATGTATATTTTTATATGCTTTAATGTGGTACTCTTGTTTTTTGTTATTGTTTCAGCTCCGAAACCGGATAATAGAGAACCCCATTCGGGTGGCCAAAACCATAGATGTCGTCTCAAGAATCGTTTTCCCCATCGCCTACTCCATATTCCTTATATTCTTCTTTGTCAAGCATAAAGCGTTCGTATGAGAGACTCTGTTTCACTTGAAATTTTGGATTAAAAGAACAACTCATTTAGATGAGTCACAGTTTAATTTAAAGTTTCAAGTTGAAGCTTTCTTTATACAAAATTATTTTATTTTTTAAATTATTACTCATACTCAATAATTATCACTTTTTATTAACATCAGTTATTCAAGATATTTCGTATATTTTCTACACATTTTTATTTTTCTCGTAGAGAAAAACAACGATACGGTTTTTCTTCTCGTGTTATCTAATGTGAACTCTTTGTTTTGTTTCTTTTTATTTATTACACCATTTCATTTAGGTTGTATCATTAAGTTGGTCCTTTTGGCTTCTTGCGGCTTGTATATCCTGTGAATTTTGGTGTCCCACCTGCATATTTCCTCTATTTTTTCGCAGGTAATAACAGACACTCAATCCCACATTTCTGGTGATGATGATGGTGATGATGATGGTCAATTCATAATGATGAGTATGATGTTGACGATGTGAATGAGAAGCCGTTATGTACTTAATGGGATCAACTCAAGTTGAACATATTTAAAGAGAGAATACTTTGTTTGAAAAGCCTAGCCTGAAGGATCAACGAACGAACCATTCATTAACATTGCGTTTTACTCATCTCCACATCAAAATTATATACAATACAGTCACAATAATGAATAACTAATAACCAACTAACAATAACCATTACATATTATGTATATATATATTAAATATCGTAACTATTTGTAAATATATTATACTGTCAACAAAACACACAATTTACTGTATACATTATAGTTAGTTAAACACAAAGAAATCAGTAATTCCAAATTCTCATTGTGCCCCTGTCACGAGATCATCTAATTGAAAGTTTAAGTAAGTCATAATGTTATATGATTGTTCTTTATCCGACCTATAGCCCTTATCAATATATCCTTTAGTGATACAATAATTATAATTAATAGACAATTCCACACTCTTAAAGTCATGTTTGTAAATCCTTCAATAATGTGCATGCGTCGCTCCGTGCTGAATTCTTGTCTTTGTTCTAAATGGTAACAAGAATGGGGTCAGTTTTTTTTAACGAATCGACAAGTCCTCATGAAATATTTGCAAATATAGTAAAATAATTAAGGTAATAATTACGCATGATGATATTGATTGGTAACATTAAAAATTTTGTTGTGCTTGAATACAAATTTAGAAAGCAAGAATGAATTACCGGTAAGCCTCCTCTAATGGAGAAATTTTTGTAAGTGATTCATCATAACCTGACCTGAAGTGTGCTAATTAATGGATGTGCTAAAACCGTGAAATATTTCCCGCGACATAGTCTAACAAAAGAAACACTGGTAATTATTTAAAAAATAACAATACGGACAAAAAAAATAAAACTCTTGTCACAATTATAACACTATCATATTGAACAACTAAATGCAATTCAAAACTCTCTCCAAATGTAACATTTAATGTCCCAGTTAAAATAAAAGCTATTTTAATTACCTCACAAAAAACCTTCAGATATAAAAAAACTATTGAAACACTAAAATAAATTGATGAAGAAGCATGCGAATTGACTATACTTAATTTATTTTGATATAAATTTTTCGGAATGACAAGGGAAAAATTAAAAATATATCTATAAACTTCTTGCTACTAATTCAGAAATTACTGGAGAAAATATATATTTCATCTATTGAGACCTATAAATACTTATTGATTTTATTAGCAACTTCTAAACTACTTACTACCAAGCAAAGCATAACCCAACAAGACTTTTCACAAGCATACATATCACGATATGTTTTGAATTCTCTTATATTTTTTAATCACGGACATTTGATAGCCTAGTTTACGAAATTCATGGTGGTTATTTTAGTCATAATAACAAAGTGTTTATATCTATTTGTATTACGTTTTTACTTCCTATACCTACAACAGCTTTCTCAAAGAAACACACCCACTAAATTTATAGTGAAATTTCGTATAGAAATCCTTAATCTTGAATCCGAATCAATTAGAAAAACATAGAAAGAACACTGTTGTCTTTTAATATTTCACTCACGAAGTTTCATTTCAAAATTCTATTAAAGCTTATGTGTGTACGTCCGTTTGTATGAATTTTGAAATAAACGAAAAGTAATGTAGGGATACAAACTACTTTGCCTTTGGAAATGAGATTTTCTATTAAAAATTTGGAAGATTACTATACTACAGAGTCGCATATATAAAAATATATTTATCTTTAAATTGCTCTAGACTCTGGACACAAACCAAGTATGTACTCATTCTTAGATAGCTACATACAACATAGGTAGGTATATGCCATATTAACATAGATGCGAGCCGTGAGCCATTCTGGTATCAAATTAAAATACGAAAAAGAAGGTAACGAGTTTTCTCGTTTGGTGAAAGTATAGCAAGTTTATATTCTTAAAATTTATATGGTAAGCCTAGCTACAGCTCAGCCGTAGTATTATATTGGACAGGGTCAATAATTATTAGCTCGTATTCTCTACGCATCGCATATTTCCGAAATTAATTCATCTTCTTAAGCATAACCGGATCTCCATCCTTTCAGCAATATATGCTCGCTTTTAATTTCAAAATTATTATAACAATATGCGATGTTGAAATATGAAGTGTGAAAACATCTAAGGTAGTAACTAGATACCATAATCATTATTATGCAATTTACATGTAGTAAAAATTCTATAAATAGACTCTTATGATTACATGAAGAAACAAGAATACGAGGACAATGTGTAATATTTATGCTATACCTATACATAGTTTGAAAACAGGCTTAACTATAATATGTAATTTTTAAAACAACAAATAAGCGAATATATGAAAGTGGATCATAAATACAATAAAGCCTTGTTTTCTACACTTTTCTATAGATTGATGAAGAATTCAAGATGGAAAGCCGGAAAGCATTATAATATATATGTATAACTAACGGTGCAACGATATTCGCAAAATAATTACCAGTAATAATATCGTAAACGTAACTGTGTGATAGTCAATTTGTTGTGATGCTGTCAATCACAAGCAGAAATACATTGAAACAAAAATCGTAATACCGTGAAAAGTTTAATCGAATATTCAAATATTAATATGTTTTAATACCTATGCAGTCTAAATCTTATATGATATTCTCGAATATAATATTTATTTAAAGAGGATGATGGAGAGACGAAATGTGAGGATACTAATAAGAGGTCGTACTACATGATAATCTTAGGAGCAATCGCTCAAAATTTCGTTTTAAGTTTTCCCCATGAGTTCAACTTTATAATGTATAAATGCACTAACCTATAAAGGTCCGTAACGATTAGAAGAATCTCTAATAACACATAAATTCCAATGTCGAACGAATTCGAAACTCCAACTTGTTTGTTTATTAGCTACTTTGTATATTGTGACACAATGACACAAATTTGATTTAGGTGGTGAATGTTTATACATGCATGCGTATGTGAGTATGTAGGTATGACATAACATTTGAAAATTTAAAAAAAGTAATTCATATCTCTGAGAAATTCCTTTAAAATAAACATGTATTAAATTATACGCATTCACAGCCAAGTGCGGAAAAAATAACGTAAACATTCCGAATACTTTCCTAAATTCGTTTGATTCCTGCTGTGTATTACTAAACTAATCAATCGATTGTTTTGTTTTACTTTGTAATAAATAGTATTCGAGTTTTGTGCAAAATATTAACACACAAGAATTAAAAAGCTCATTGTAATATAGATTAACAATAGTTTAAATAGTCAATCAATCAGTAATAATAACAATATTTTAAAATAAATTACTTATATCATTTTTGACTCATGACATAATATATAATAATGATGGAATTAATAATTTGTAATCACAATGACATAAATGACCGAAATAAAAGGCGAATAAAGTCTACAAATATACAACAATACTTTTCGTGGCAGTTGTAGTTGGAGTGTGTTGTTTTGATTTTTACATTGATATCCATAATATGTTGTTCTTATCTTAAATCCAATGTTTTACCCTTCCCGTGTTGATTTCATTTTTTGGCATGATTCCGGTGCGGTGCTGGGTGCTGTGAAGTAGTAATTAAATATATTATCAATTCCTCCATCCTGAAAGCAGATTCCACTGGAAGAAATAGGTTTGTGATATGAATGCTGTTATGATATATGCCTATACCGCGATCGTCAACATCCGCACACATCATAACAATGATGTGTGTCATTACTTTATTC
>JAQIXX010003225.1:0-20639 GCA_034700605.1 Willowsia nigromaculata
CCCCACTGATATCTCATGGGCAATAGGGGCAAGCTTGCTATTGGCTTTTTTGGTTTCGGTCTCTGGAATGCGTCAGTGTACTCCAACGATCCACCGTATGCTGGCTTATTTTTGTTCTTTCCGAAAATCGGTAATCCGGTTGGTCCAATCACTTTCTTTTTTCCACCCAAATGTGCCTGGGCTAACATTTGTGGAATCGGCTTTGATTTCTTTGGAGCCATTTTGTCACGAACGGCTTGCTCAGCTTCATCATCCTGAGCAACGGTGGGGTCAACTGGGGCAGGTTTTTTGGTGGTTGAATCTTCGTTGTCATTTTCAATGAGAACTTGTCCAGTGCTCACCATCTTCATGATGTGGTCATACGGTAGGTCACACCCTTTGTAGATCATACGACATTGGCGGGCCGGATCGCGAATCTGCTTGACAATCTTGGCGTCATTCTGTAAGTGAATAACTCAATTGATTTTTAACAGTCCAAATGTATTTATAAGAAACAAAACATGCAAATTATTTAAGGTGTGTTTATGCAATGTTTACTGAAAGCAGCTTCAAGTTGGTTTCGGCATCACGCTTATATCTTCGCATTGGCTTTCCGTAACGCTTTCGGAGCGGAGTAGGGGGACTTCCTGAGCCTGAACCAGTAATGGTCTTAAACATTCTCTTGAATATTCCTGGACGTTGTGTGGTCGTGGTTGTGACTTCTTCATCTGAATTGGACGCAAGAAACGACATTCCCGGAATGTTTCTTGCTATTTTTGGCAAGGAGGGCAGTTGGAATGGAAGAACTTTTCCAAAGAGCTTGTCATAAATTTCTTTTGGTTTCAGAGGATCAGAATCGTTTTTGATTCGATCATCCCATGGAACAGTGGCCAAATGATCTTCAATTAGATCAGCATCTTCATAGTCATCCATTCTTGATTTGAATGCATTGTTACGCATCTTCGTAGCATAAGCTTTCTTTTTGATTTTGTACTTTGACAGTTTGGCACCCGACTGGGCACTGGACTGAGCACTAGACTCGGAAGACACATCCCGCTCAACAGACTCTTCTTCAGGTTCTTCCTTTTCTTCTTCCTTTGACAACTCTGCCGACTTTTCAGTCTCTTCTTCTTTGTCTTCTTTCGAGGCTTCCTGGGATTTTTCTTCCTCTTCTTCCTTGGACTCCTTTGACTGTTTATCCTCTCCTTCTACAACTTCTTCTTCACCATCCTTGGGAATAATCTTTTGTTTTTTAAGTCCCTGTTGGTACATGAACTGTCTCCTCTTTTCCTCAATGAAAGCCATCGTCTCAGCCACTTCCTGCTGTTTAAGAAAGGAATCATTAAATTCCCTGTCCCGGAATACTTCCTCATCCTCAGTGACAAACGGAGGAGAGAAAGGCTTGGTTCCTCCAGGGGTGAGTTTAGGCAGTGTTGATGGATCACTGTTAATTTTACAAAACACCATACGAAATTGCTTTAATAAAGTTCACATTAACAAACAACTCTACAATTTTTAAAGAGAAATTAATCTTGTACGAGTTCTTGAGTTTACGAGGTCATATTTTAAAAATCAAAAGCAGCTAAAAGTTTATTTACATTTTATGCCAATTTACACCAATACAAAGAAGTTAAACTTTAAATTTGTTGAAATTTCTTCACTGATACGAACAAATGGTTTAATATGTGAGCTCACAGTAATCTAATTTGTAATACACACTTATGATTCCGCAGAACTGGAAAATTTTCACAACTAAATTTAGTGATGCTTATCCTACCTACATATTATATCAAAGTAAATCTAAATGAAATATTAAGGGTTGTGATGATCAAACTCCAAATTAAATAGAAATCCATCCCCTTCAGGGTTTGTGCTCCACTTGTTAAAAGCCCACATGGGTGGCCGAATATTGATAACCCCAGTTTGTAGACCCCTTTCATCGCCAAAGCCACTTTCATCGTGAACACCTTCCAAGCTCTCTATAATATCGTAAATCTGTTTTGCTTCATCCTCATTCATCGCCACCATTCCATCAATCAGCACTGCATAAAATTTTCTACATGAGAGGATACTCTGAAGTAGTGTTAAATCAATTCCAGTGTCATGGCCAAACCCACTGGAAAGAAACGCCATAGCCTCAAGACTTTTCATCTTGATCATGCTCCAGAGATCTTGCCTGTCTAGAATAAAGTTGCTGAATGCACAAAAACGAAGCTTCTCACAACAAAGTATTTTGTCAAATGAACGAATGTCCTTTGGTTGGGGAACACCAGGAGCAATATCTCTTGTAGATGTGTTAATGAGTATCAGGTCTTTCATATTACTGCATTGTGCAAACATCGTAAAGTCCAGTTGACCCTGGAGATCCATGAGTATGTAAACTACTTGAATGGATTCCCAATTATTCCTCACTGGCCCCTCACAGAGACCCCAAGGACATAATTTGTCGCAAAACGATAGAGTACGCAGGGACCTCTGACCTTTAAGAAAGTATTCCCAAAAGTCACAATATGGAATAGATGACAGAATGCACGTGGACAGCTGGATTGTCTTGCCAAGTTTCTCCAGCCTTAAAATTATGGACCGCTCCTTTTCTTGACGCAATAATGCCTCTTCCTCAGTTTCCAACTTGCTTTTTAAATAATTTTCCGTCATTCGAAAATAAATCAGAATCCCCTTCAGTTTTGAGTGAGCCTCAAGAAAGCTCAAGAGTATCTCAGTGACTTGAATCTTGTCGTAGGGCAAGGTAATCCACGAGTCCAAACAACAGGTCTCCAATTTCGGAGCGTGGAAGACAGAGAGGAAATTGATCATATTGAAACAGCTCTGTTGGGCATCTTCGTAAGGAAGGGTTAGTGCACCAGAACTATATGCAATTCTCACGTCAATTGAAGTCAGGTGTGGAAGGCCTGTTCTAAGAGAACTCGAGTTGTCAGAGATTCGCGCAGGAAGAATACCCAGTAACTCTCCTAGCAAAATGAGGATCTTCAACTTTTGGCATGACTTTAGAATTTCAGTAAAAAAGTCTGCTTGGATTTCTCCTTCGAGAAAAATGGCGTCAACAAATTGGGGCTTCGTGAACACGGAGCTAAACCGGATGAACGATGCGTTCTCAATGACAGCCTTTCTGATTACGACTCTGGAAAAGAATTCTAGGGCTGCGGGGCACTGATGCTGGTCGTTGATTACCAAGTACATTCCCATATACTCGTCAATAAATTTCTTAAGCGATTTGTTAACTAGTCGGAGGGTTATACGAGTGCCGCGATCCAAATTTTGGAAAATTTGTTCAAGGATCTGAATGTAATGGACAGGAAATTTGAGCTTGACAATAATGTGTAATACAATGAAAATCTTATGACATTCATTATCATATCCAACGAAAGTATAACAATACCTCCGGTGGCATTTGTAACATTCTAGAAATAACCGAGGACGCTAAAAGTTCATTTTCTCCGATAGCGCTACATCCAACTCCTAATTCCTTCCATAATTCCATCGAGTTACATTCGTCGTTTTTATCCATTTGGTTTCCCTCTACTGGTATAAGAAATGCTTTGTGCGTCAGGATTATATAACCGCTACCCCAACATGCAAATAATCTAGATGATCTACTCGTTTGAAAGCCCAAGTGAGTGTGTTCAGAGCCTTATTCTCCTTCTGCTCCTCACAATCTCCACAAGGAGATTCCACACATCACATCCATCTAAATGCCTCAATCTGTCCATCGCCCTTCGATTGTGTAAGAAGTAACCATGCAGATTCGAGTGATTGTACTGACCTAATTTAAAAATCTGAGACATGGCATCATGACATGACGATGTGCTAGCTTAGAGATCATGGATAATATGTTTTCAATACCGCATGTGACATTGTTACGATTCAAACAGCAACTATGAGACTAACAGTATGGACGAGGTACTGATTCCAGAAAGGGAGAAGTACCTTGATGCCCTCTCTGACTGGTTTGGCGCATCGTATCTATGGAACTGATGATTCGACAAGTTAAACGTTGACTTGCACCAGCGTAATACCATTGAATCTAGTATCCTTGGGATTTTTTATTTCATCTTCTGTCTCCTTTCTTTACTAATCTTATATAAAAGAGAGAGCATAGCAATGGGGAAGGGAATGCTAATATTTTACCCCCTTGAATAGATATTGTTCTCTCCCCATGAAAGTCATTAGACATGTTCAAATCCGTATGTTAGAACGATGACGATTAGTCACAATGATACCCAGTAATCTTGGTAAAAACTACCAGTAATAGTTGACATACCTATGTAAAGTCGAATGTCTGGCTTATAAATGTCATTGAATTCTTTCTGACTTTCCCCTATATGAAGTATAGTATTTCATGAAGAAAATCTTTTACAATTACTCATACTCCCAAAAAGAAAACGAAACACGTGAGGAAAGAAGAATTTAAATACAAATATTTTGGTTCCAGCCGACACCCAAAGTAATCTCTGGTGCAAAGTATGCATTCACTCTCTACTAGAAACATCGTGCATGAAATATTCTAAAGAAGACGCAAACAAAGAACGTAGTTCAATATAAAAAGAGGAGTCACATGTTTAATAATAGGCTTTAAAAGCGCAGCTTTCTATCAAAAACCAGTTTCAATTTAGAAACTTGCCACAAACAAAACTAAAGTTTGATTTTTATCACAAGCAAGTCAAGTCATCCTACAGACAGCTTCTTTCGGATTACCATGCAATATGCATCATGCACAACTTGCTTTGCTGTTCATTTTTTTCATCTAAAAAATTATTACACTACTAGGGATAATAACAAAGATTTAATACCAGTATACAACTAAATGAAAATTCACGACGTACGTTATCTAGGCCAAAGGCCATTGCAATGCACCACTAATTGTCAACCAACTAGTTCTTCTACTGCACTTTTATTTGCCGTGTGTAAACATATATATTACTATTTGTAAAGCTATAGGCTATAGCTATTTGTCTCTGCAGAATATTTGTAGACGTCTCATCTCACAGAAAAACATGCATACGCGTTTGATCTGCATATTTGATTATATTGGTGTGTTATTGATTTAAACCCAAAAAAATATAATGTGCTTTATGCATTCATAATACTTGAAATTCGTCATGAAAGCAATTATGAAGCTGTAATCTGCTAGAATGAACAATAAAATCATGAAATTACAAACCCATATAATAACATTACTTGTTCAACTGCCTGCCTACTGCCTACACACAACCATGATTGCCTACCACACACTAGTTTTCCTTTTCAATAAATGCATTATGATACCCTTGAAATTCTTGATGTTAGAAAGTTAAAAATTCTTGCAAGTACATCCCCCACCAGTCAAGTAAGACGTTTTTGACAAACATAACCATTAAAGCATATAATATGCTCTAACTGTTTATGTAAATAGTTGTGAAGATGTAATAAAAATGAAACTCCGAAAACGAACGGTCACACACCCCAAAAGAAAGAAAATTTGCTCAAGATATAATTAGCAAGTTAAATATTTCTGCCCAAAGTTTTCAAAAAAACCTAAGCCCATTTCCATTTCTTTTCTCAATGAAAGTGAAAGGAGGAGACAAAGGTTTACTCACATCACATTTGGCTTTGCCTTTCGAAGTGCAGGGTGCAATCCATGAACAATTGTGGTCCGCTTTTCTCCCTTTTTATCTTGAATAATGCAGAGATATTTAGGGAGGCAAGCGTAAGGGTCCAATACAGAAGAAGATTGTTTGAGTGTTTCTAGACCAAATGGAGGAATCGGTGGGAGTTGCAAAGGTGGCAGAAATGGTGGTCCCCCAGGCCCTCCAGGTGGTCCTTGATTCCTCAGTTGAGGTGGTGGAACTTTCTTGAAGTGCTTCTTCGGCTTTTCTGCCAATGCACCTGTGAATATTTTTCATGCAAAAAACCGACGTTTTTGTATCTATAATTCTGAGCTATTCAAAGTAATTAATACGTTAGATTTAAAGCTTAAAAAGAAGGGAAAAGTTTCTATACCAAGTACTGTGGCAAGAACAATAAAGGCGCAAAGTGCTTGCGCCGGGCCCTTCATTGCGAAGGCGGTGAAAAGAGGAAACGTTCCGGGATCAACTATAAACTTGGCCACTTTTTGTCTCACAACGACATACTGATTACTAGGAAGCTTAACAATCACTGACTAAATTGAGACACAACGACTAACCATTTCAAGGGTTTCTCGTCGTAAAAATACTGTTTCTAGACAGGAATCGATAGGTTCTTCAATATGAAAGGTAATAATTACCCATTAGCAATCTGAAGAAAATGCAAGTGAATAATAATATATGTATGCACAATAAAGGATACTTGTAGTTGTGGTTGTAATGCGTGCTGTATGCAATGTACAAATGTTCCTTCCTAAACACGTTTTCATAGCTTTGAAGTTCAAGTTTTAAAACTTTGCAAGGAAGTGAACGTTAATGATTTTGTGATCTCTGTAAATTTGAAGCCCTGTAAAAATTGCAACAGCCAAAAAGTGTGCACTTAAAAGCAGATACATATTGCAAGTCCCATATGTCATACCGGTTGTTGTAGTCTGCTGAACATGTGCATGATTTTTACCAAGCATTTTAACAAGAGAACATTGTATTTTTGTTGAATTAATGAAGCGTAAATATAGGGTCAACCAACACATCACACTGAAAGTGGTCAGGCCGCTTTTCTCTTTATTTTACTTTTGCTTTTCATTGAATTTCTAATAATCTAATGGTATGAGTCAAGGACAATGCTAACTATAACAAACAAGTAAATATGCATACTTACACAATAATTATAAGAAAGCAAATCAAAGTAATATTTGATGTATAGTGTATTGTTAAGTATTGTTCATTGTTTGTTCCATATTATTCTATTTGTATGTATAATTCAAAAATGGAACTTTTTGGTGTAATAATTAATATTCAAAACGGATGTAAAAAACTGACCATCCACTATTATGGTTTATATTAATCCTCAAGCATTAAAAATCGTAAGTTTTATCTAACCATTTTTTATTCAAAAAGATAATAATAATGTAGCATAATATGTAGCCACATATTTAACTTCACTCACTGCAATTGCATCTGATATATAAATGAAACCAAACCATGATAGCCATTCTATAATTGAGCTGATTCAATATTAGCGGAAATCATAAAAAATCATGAATTCATAATATCACTGTAACCTAAAACTAATTTCCGTCGATTTTTGCACTACTATATCTTGAGTTTAAAAACTCTTCGACGAATCGATGTGAAAAAATCATTAAAGTTTTTCCTTTTTTAATGAGAAAACGAAACCACAAACCATATTATTCCAAACTGCCAAACTGCACAAATGCATAAATACTATTTCAGGTTATCTTAATGATATGATAAGCAACCCTGGAATCTATCGATCTTTGCGAACACTGTGATAAAGGATGGTTGAAAGGATTGAAATATTTTCGTTTAATCGGATAGGCCAATTGTAATTTTTTTTGCTAATCGTAAATTCTAGTAGTAGCATAATATTTGCATGCTTGTCCTTTGTTTATCCTGCCATGCATACGCCAGATTGCAGTAATGCAGTTGTTACGTGTTCTCATACAACACAACCATTGATGGGGCTGAAAGGCAGCGGGAACTGCTCTTCCAGCCAACATAATGTAAACATCAGCTTCATAAAAATTGCACTTCCAGATGCACACTCACGAAAAGGAATGGCCAACTTTTGATTTTTTTCAATCAAAACTTTAAAATTATAATTGATTAGTGGAAGGTTAAACCGTACAATTTGCAATTATCAATATGGTTAAGTAAGCGTACGGCACCAGTTATTTTGTAAATTGATAAGTAACATGTGATTTATCCAATATCAACAGCTGACTAACATTTTTCAGTTTTCATTCCATAATTGTGACTAAAAGGTTATTTTCGGCAAGACTAGGAAAATGACGATACTAGAGTTTATTTTGAATACTCGTGTAAAATACCTTGCAATTTGTCTAGTTTGTCTGTTTTTCGTCATATTGTTTCTGACGAGCACGGGTGATAACACAGAAGATGAGTTAATTTTAGACGAAATCAATCAGAAAATTATTAAAGTTAGGGTGAGTCCAGTAAGTAAATTACTTTTTAAATGGGATACGGCAAGCCATGAGAAAATTTGTTTATAAAATTGTAAACTTTGTATTAATTTCAGGGGAAGGGCCAATTAAAGAGTTACGAACTATCCAGACAAGATGTTCACCGTGGTGGGAAAGATGTGATTGACTTTGGGGTGCAGTTCTACTCGGGGAAGGAGGCTGTCCAGGAGGTGGAAAATGAAAAGAAGCCTTTCCAAGTCCACAATATCCAAATTGTGAACAAAGAAAGAGTAAAGTCTGACCTCAAATGCCAGGATGCTTTCTCAACGTTTGGACGATTACTACCTGCTGGAGGGATTTTCAAGTTTTCTGTAACTGATCTGTTTGCGAAGCGTCATTATTGGTGTCATGTTAGATATGGCACTTCAGAATATACATTCCGAGCCTATGGAGAGGGAGCACCGCGAGACAATAATTTGATTGCTTTACACAAGGATGGGGCATACATAAACGGTGTAAATTATAGAATCGGTGTGTCCAAATCGGATGAAGAGCCGGATGAACATGTTGATAAGAATGAAGCCAATTTAGATAATGTGAAAACTAGCTAAAGTCTGTATAGTGTTTGTTTGTGTGGTGGTGGTACACCCAAAATAAAAGTACCCTTCCACAACTCGTTGCAAACGCATTTATTAAATCAACCAGTTATTTTATGCTTAATTGATGGTATCGTTGTTTTAACCTGTTTACTAAATTGTGTATAAGCTGATAATCTGAGTAATGAGAGTATGAGAGGGTGAATGTTGTTAACATAGTCTTTAATGAGTCAATAGTGTGCTATTTTATTTCTAAAGTAATTTTTTCATATCAATCCGTTCCGTTCCACCCTTGTATTAACTTAATTTGTATAAGAAGTTTTTACAAGTCAGAAGGTTGACAGTTTTTATTTTTTATTGGGCATTTACACAGTCATACATACTTTTGAACGTTTTAGATGTGTAAGGTTCGTATCTCGTATTAAATTTATATAAGCAAGAAAAATAAAATCCAGCAGTTTGTATTTTTAAATTCAAAATCTTTGTATTTGAAAACGATCTACATGGTACAAATGCGTTTTACACAATTGCCCACTCCTATTTAATCCATTTTTTCTCTATTAAATGGTCATCAAGTCATCAATATGCAACGAAGCGGGCTTTAACGGAAAATCATGAATTTCGTAGATTTCGAGGTAGAGATTTGCATTTTACATTGAATTGCACTGCAGTTTTTTTCACTTCGCCGGCATCATCTTAAAAAATCTTCATTTACCGACAATCGACGCGACGCACACTTTTGCATGTTATATTAACGCATTAAGTACTTATACTTGTTACGTGGTTTTTGCTTGCTTAGACATTTACAACACCCATGTACTAATATACTTTCACAGACTATTTCAGGTTCATTGTCAGTGCCAGAACCAGAAATGTGTATTGTTTTAGAGCTTAGTCTAATGAAGTCTTTTCAATTTTCAAGCTTTTTTACGAGGTCCACTTAAATTACTCATTTTTTCACCTTCACAGTTGGCGAATTCAGATGGGAGAAAGATTCAAAACCGGGTAATAAAGACCCACTACTATTGTTGCATAATGAACGAATTATATAAAATGTAGAGCCTTCATCATCACATCATCATTTCTTTTTTTGATTTTTCTCCTTGCTGGTAATAGAAACGGTTTATTGACTATTGCCCACATGCGAATGGCATAATATGAATCCATATTAGCTTCATGTCCTGTGGAGTGGAACAAAACATAACAATGCAACTCGTCGTCATTTTTCATTGTTCTTCGGCTTTTTTTGCCTTATTGCATACATTTTATGTTTATAACCTTTAGTTTTTTATGATCACAAGAATGAGTTGCTAATTGCGCGTACAACTAGATTACATCCCACTACTCCTTTTTGAAAAAATAATGAACGGGCAAAAAACATAAGGCACTCGGCACTTTCAAGTATAAATGCGTGCGTTCGCAATTGCGTGCTGCGTATTTTACATGAATTGCATTGTTGAAACCGAAGCTATAGCCTATAATTACAAATTATGCTCAAGTGCATCAAGTCCATATTATATACCGACTTTTTTTGTGGAAGCAATCATCCTTGTCCAATTCATTTCATCAACTTCAAGCTGTTTGGCGAACTCTCCGAAATTAGAAAGTGCAACAATTTTGAAAAACTTTGACCCGACATTTCAGGCGACATACAGTAATATAAACAGGCATACAAAACATTTTGGTAGTATATTCACCCGTCTACGTTAAATTTTTCAAAATGAGCATTCACAGTTGTAAAAAATATCCGCCAACACAACACCTTCTCACATTGCCTTAATTTACTGAAAAATGTCGGATTTACATGAAGTAAATGAGAAATTGCAGTTTTGACCATGATATGCTGGGATTGAATTGATATCCCCTGGAGCGTAAAGTAGGTAGGATTTATGCCATTGTTGCCTTTTTTCAATTTGAAAGATTGTACCTATTTACTCTGAAGGATGTGCTGATGCTTACTACCTCTTTGATAATGATATTCCTAATCTTAGGCTCCTTTACCATTCGCACTTGGTTTGCAGATATCTAAAGTGCACCAAAACACTACTAAAACCACCTTCAACCCAACAATGCAGATGCAATGATTGTAGAAGGGGAAATGGAGTGTATTGATGATGAACCACACTGATTACACTTTCTTGTTAGATGGCCAGTGAATGATGGAGATTAAGACAAACGGAATTCATTGTTTCTAGTATCAAGTATCGCACAATGAGATTCATATCTAATCTGCAATTTACTGTTCAATTCAGAAAGGCATGCTAATGCTGCTGAAACGCTGGCCTAGCACAAAAGTTTTACTGCAGTTATTTTACAATTACAGGAGACCACTGTTGGCGTCCTTACACTGTTACTTAACAGTGCAGTAATAGCGAATAGCCTTCACTGCTAACAATATCAATTTGTACATAGACGAGAATTCTCATACAACATTTTTTAGTATGAATTATTGAATTAAATGTTTTAATAATTTTTGTCACTAGCGAAGGCATCATCAATGTTTCTAGTCAAGTTGTACTGACTGGGGTTGGGAAACACAACTTGGAGCTTATCAGAAGTATTGCTACAAAACAAGAGTGTGCCTAAAATTACTCACTGCAAAAGGCCATAATATTATAAAAACAATTTCTGTGAAGAGTTGCTGTAAAACAGTAATTAAAATGTTTCTGCTAATGTATTCAATACGAAGAAGAACATTTTTACAGGACCATTCGCTGCCGCTACATTGCAATTTTTTTCGAGCGTATACGCAAATTCTTGTTTTGTGTCTTATCTTATCCATATCTGCCATCTTTATCAGTTCATAATTTTAGAAGAAAAGGTTTCGCCACAAAGGTTATCTCTCGTGTTGTTAAAGGAGTGTGTCTGTGTGTGTACTAGATACTAACGTAATTTATTTTTTCACTTCTATGTGTAGCCTTCTAAGTTTGTATTTTCATTTTGAAGCCTCAACAAGATTCATGATTATGACCAGTGACCAACTAAGTAGCCATTGAAGTCCTTTGTATCATTGCAGTCGGTTATGAGCAAATTCTGTGTTCTGCGAATGATTGATTAATAATGCTCATTTACTTCATAGTTGATCGCATCTTGCTGCTAACAAACAAAAGTCGCATAATATGCCCTGCATCTTGCAAAACTACTGATTGATCTGATAAATTAAAATTGATACTATGGAGTGACCTCTGGTGGAAGTGAGGTGCTGGTGTGCAACGAAAATCCATAAACTTTTGTTCAAGAGAGATTGTGCCATGAGTAAAGTGTAGGTTTTGTCACTATAATAATCCAAGAAATTGATCTGCATCTCGTGTGACTAATTTGTACCAAAAACTGTGATACTAACCTAATTAAGCGAAATTATATGAGCTGAATCACTTAATGGGAAATGGTGACTAATTGTCTGTAGTTCGGACCTAAAATTGGAAGAATATTATATTGCACACAGTGCCATTTACGAGTTATCATCATGTTTTTCACGAAGAAACATGCATGCATTGCTCATCTTTCTGTTTCCCTCATTGTAAGTTTTTGTGAACAACGCCACAAGAAGCCTTGTCACATTAAAAAATAATTATGATGACAGTGACTAAAAGCGATTTTCGTGTTCTGCTGTAAACATACCGATAGCTAACAGTTAGTTCTTGGTGGGCGAGTGGCAAGTGTTGTTAGTTGAACAAAATAAATTTACTTCCTTTTTTATTGCGATGAAAAGGAAACGCTGAAGGATGTTCATTTTTGGCACTGAACTGTAAAGCTAACTGCTAGTGTAGTGTAGCACTCTTTTACCCATCAACGTGTCGAACACTTTTGCGTAAAAAACCTTGTCTTTTTTTTTTAATTTATTGGGAAGTGCAGCAACTACAGGATCTCTTATTCTACATGTATATTCCATGCCAAATTATGGATTCAAGCTTGGAATCCCAAGCATCAAGTGTGGCCATGCTGAGAGGTCTTTGTTGCCCTTGCTCCTCATCAGCTAACCGACGACACCATCATCATGATAGATCTCGTCCACCGAATGTCGACGTAATTTACTTAATGAAATTTTCCATTTTTGATGGCAATGTTTTGCATGTCTAAAAATGAATGCTGATTTTTCTTCTTTTTTTTTGGTTGTATTTCCTATTTGTGATAGACCTTTCATCGCGAGATTGAGGATCCAGAAATGGTTTTCTCACGTCATCGTGCAGCAGTGATAGCAGGTCATCGGTTTCTTTCGAACAATGAGGGAATTTGGAACTTGCAAAACATGGCTCCTCCACTGCCTCAGGTTGCCCCGCCTCCACTGCCACCTCGCAAATTAAGTTCCTTCTTCCCACCCATGGAGCCTTTAAATAATATACATCGCGGTTCGGTAGTCAGTAACAATTCGCAGTTATTCTATGATATGCACGTTGAATCTTCTGGAGGTGGTGGTGCGTCTTCAAAACATGCCAAGGAGAGAAAACAGCGGAAAGAACACCGCAAGAAAAGGACATCACCGCCAGCAATTGCGACGCCACCTCCTCTCCCGTCACTCTCAACAAACCAAAAGTGCCAAGCAGCAAGTCAAGCTCCAAGAGGTTCCACAGCCAGCATAGCATGCCCTTATCTAAGTCCTATTGATGTCGTAAGCGTTTCTTTAAATGTTTTCTATTTTATCGAATTCCCCACATTATGAATAAAATATTATTGTTTCTCTCTGTCAGGCTGCAACAAGCTGGGAATGGGATTTTGGAAACAATGAAACCCTTCGTTCACAAATGGATCGTGGTGTTCATTCACCCTCTGATTCAGGTGCCTCCAACCGAGTCAATATTTGGGGCGATCCTCCTGTGGTGAAGAAAGGCCTTCTGAAGCAACAACGAGAGAAGATGTGGTCCCGATGGAAAGAACGCTACTTTATATTGACAAGAGATTATCTTCACTGTTTTCGACGACTACGTAACGTGTACAGATTTCAAGTCACACTCTCTGCCATGGGTCAATTCATATACAAGTTACGACTTGCTAACATTGAAGACATACGTTGGGACACTTTTCGCAGTGTATCCCGAATATCCTTAACAGTTCGACACGAAGCAACCATATTTTTGAGATCCTCGGATGACAATGTGGAAGCATTGTATCATTGGTACACTCTTTTGCAAGAATGTATTTGCATGAGCAAAATACGACGTCAGGCTCTCCGAGTTTTCAATACTAGTTCTGAGGAGGACACAACATCCGGGTCTGATCCGTCTAGAGTGTCCGGTGCCATTATGACAGATGATCACAGCCACAACAGCTCGTATACTTTAGCCACTTCATCGCCCATGTCGGCAAGTTCGGGGCAATCTGATATTCAGGAAATTTACAAACGAGTTGGTTCGTTTCATCAGGGTGTTCGTGTCCCTAATTCAGAAAATATTAACAAAACTAGTCCTCCGCCCTTGGCCAAAAGAACTGTTAAAGACATTACAACATCGTTTGCCCCTCCACCTGAACCACAACGACGTGGAAGCACTAGCTCATGCGGATTTTTCCTCGCCGAACGCCCACCCTCCGTCCTTGGTCGTCCTCAAGGTCATGTTTTTAACAGATTTCAATTGCCAGCTCTAGACTCTGAAAGTGAAATTGACGATCTCGAAATTAACGACATTTTCGAAGCACTCCCACAACGTTGCGCGAACCCAACAAAGGAAATGGAGGGATCATCCACACAAAGTGGCACGCAAGCTTCAACGGCTGAAAAACAGGCAGAGAAAGCATTGCAAGACATATCGGCTTCCCCGACTGCACACTACGATGACATTTATGACTTTGAAGAGGAAGAAGATAACATCACAACAGCTTCACCACCGCGATGTGAGTCAAGAGTAACACTTCGTGACTTTGTAAAAACACCTTGGAGGTCCATGTCAGCCTGTCTTCCAGCGAGTGACACAATAGAGTTTAGGGAATCGAGTGCTTCACGGTTATCTGCGTTCCCAGTTCCAAGCAGAAGGGCGCCCATTCCACAGAGATCCATGTCTTCATTCGGAAGACCGGTGCCACCACCTGGCGTATTTGGAGGGAGGAAAGTGCTACCTACACCATGGACAAAGAATAATCCAACCTTGCAAATTGGAAAAGGGGCTGCCTTTTCCAGATCCAATGTAATAGTTTGCCCCTCTAAACTCTCTGCAGATGTAACCTACCTGAGGAGAGTGTGAAAACTCTTCTCTTTTTTAAAATGAATTTTATCATTGCTAATAAATTACTGAACATTCCAGAGTCATTTTTAATATTTTCATTACAACATGATGATAGCATTTATTGATAATTATCCTTAATAATTTGTCTACATACATATACAGTATCGTTGTCAAATCTTCTCAAAAAGGCTAAATAAGATAATTAATAATACAATAATACCAAGTATATACACAGACTGCATTTTTTATCATCTTTTTTGCATGTACATCAATTTACATTGTTACATTATTTTTATGTGTACACGACATTAGCAAGACTTTTTATAACCATTCTCGTTCTGTTTCTTATGCAATTTAAATTACCCTAGTTAGACTACTATACTGCTGATACAAAAATGTTTCTCCTCATTGCAATTCGCAATCAACAAGAGTAATATGATAATAACAGTGACACATCACCTCAATGGTAGTAATTGTTATCGAGTGCATGTGTTCCATCCAACCAATCATATTCGCCTAGACCATATAGACCTTTCTTCATGTACAAGTCTTTACACATTCATTGTAAATATAATGGATCATCATGACCATGATTTCACGTTAATTCTAGTTGTTTTATTCTACGGGTAAAATCCATTCATGCAAAAATTAAATAATCATTCTTATATATTCTACTACATTTACTGCCCACTAAGATATAATTTTCTAACTATTCGTCACCACCTTTTTGTCGCTTATTTTTTACACTTTTAAATAGTAACTCCCTAGTAATCATAATCGAATCAGTGGTAAGAATGTATAAATTAAAATTTACAACCAGCATTTGGTTTATTTGTATAAATATAAATATACTGCGGATTGAATTCCTATATTTTAAGAAGTGGACGCACACAAAAACATACACTTCACATTGTCGTCGTAAAATTTTGTTTCAATGTGGACCTTGAATTATTAGCAGAACACGTATTAAATTAAAAACATAATCACGTGATTAATCTTCATCTTTTAGAATAGCATTAATGTTACAGCCACAAACGACGGTACAAGGTAATTCAATACGAGTACAACAATAAATACCAAACAGTAGTTTCTTTACAGAATCAGTGGATTTGTTTGGATGAAAAACACGAGCATGCTAGACCATTTAGTTAAAATGCTACATCATCTGAAAATTATGACATAATATGTACACACCTAGAAGAGTAACTTTATCCCTAAAAGCTAAGTTAAAATTCTTACAACTAATCGTACCAATAATATATTGTTCCTAATCATTTTTTGGAGAGCAAATATATTCAAGTGTTTTTATCATGATAAATTTATTAATATAAAAATTCAATTAGGTTTAAATATTCTCTGAGAAAGTGTGTTAGCCATCGCAAGCTCCCCCACAAAAACTTACGATGGCTCACATTATCTTGCTTCAAGTAAAAACGTTAATTTCCATTGCTGGATATTTTAAATTTAAATAAGATAAGTATCATTTCATCTATTTTTGATAGTCTAAAACTATCTATTAATACTAAAACCTACGAGATGTGCCAGCTACAAACTAATAATACCTCATTTCTTTGTAGTTTGCCGTGTGATTTATATATAAGTTTTAAATGTACATATTTTAAAGTTAATTGTATCCCAATACAGTAAAACTGCTAGCATATTTATATCAAAAAATTAATCTAAATACCTAGCTGAAACTTACATAATGTAGTTTAATACATTTTCTATACAGTAATCGTACAAACAAATAAGTTTTTAAAGTGTATCATTGGTAAACTGTTTCAACTTCTCCTTGTCCACTCATTTTCACACATTCTCGGCGTCTGTACAGTTTTCATTAAAAATGTTTCTGCTGAGTTTAAAGATGCCTAGATTAACTTACACAAAAACGTTTTAATGTAATATTATTGAATTGTACTCTCTTATAGAGATTAACGATTATTTAACAGCAACTATAACATGGTTTTGTGGGAGTTGGTTTGATGAGTTGGTTGACCATTGCCAGTTCGACATATATATAAATAGAGAATGGACACACGAACACTTCCACACGCCTCCACACACACACACACACACACACTTTACTACACATCATCACAACAAATTTTGCCACTTTTGGAAAGTAACCAAAATACAAAAACACGTAGTTTGTGCTTACATTTTATAAAAAAGACAACCTACACTAGAAGTACTGTACGTATAAGTCATATTGTCAGTTTTTGATTTGGCTATGTACAGAAGAGATTTCTTTTTCACTAGAGGAAATGATGTACAAGTTCAAGTAGACACAGTTAAAATGTACACGACGGCGATAGTGTTTTAAAACCTACCGAGGTAATTCTAGAACTTGCAGGTCCACAGCAGTCCAATGTAGTTTTTACATAGCTACCCCTTAAAACTGCACCATGTAGTAATACATGTAGTTACGATTATTATTCTTGTGCTATTTCATGTTTAAAATGAATATTTTGAATAATAGATTATTTTTCTCTCGTCGGCTTTCACTGGGAGAACAGTAAGTTCATGCGAACTATTTTCAATGTTTGTTGCGACTGACAATGCTTCGACTTCTAGCGATGCTGTAGAAGGTGTCATAGTTGGATCCGGTGTGAAAGTACTTGCTGGAAGGTGAGTCGGGCGCAGAACATTGAAACAAAACTTGAGCTACAATAGCAGCCACCTTTTGCTCAAGAATGTGACTCATGACAAGTTGAAGCAGTCGAGGTTCATGTTGTACGAAAAGAGCTCGATTGTCTGGATGCCTCGCCAGATTGAAGAGTGTAGTTGCGGCGCGGCGTAGCATGTCCAAACTCGTCCCCATTGCTTCTGGATTCTCACGGAGCACTTGGAATCCGTGATTCATCGAAATGTTATTTGCATTCACTTCGGCCTAGAAAGAGAAACAGTAGTTTAAACTTATGTACGATGATGTATGAATGTAAATCCATATTATTATAGGACATTGAATATTACATGTACACTCACCTGCTCAATGAAAGATATGAGGAGAGAAATGCAGGGATTTTGGAGTGCAATTGTTCTTGCAACACCAGAATCAGCCGCAGACAAATATGACAGAAGATTAATAGCGAACTCCCTCATTACTTGATCCTCACTGGGACACAGACTGCGACACAAGAGTTGACATAGCCGCTCAATCCTGGAGTAGGGTGGTGTGGCGAGTAACAGGTCCATGTTCCCTTGCGTCACACTTAATTTACACAGAGCCTCGATCGCCAGGCGTTGTGGAGAAAGGTTAGAATTAGGGCCCAGTGTAGGAAAAGGATCTTGGCCGTATGCCGCTGGACAAACCGCCCAATGCAGTAGACCGTCGAGAATCGGTCGAGAAATCTCTTCAGAGAACTGACTCAGATCCATTTGACCAGAAATGTTGGCAATCATGACAAGTACATGCTCCCTTAAATGATGAACATAATCCCACCACCATTCACCCTCTCCGTTCAAACTGGTGCAAGATTCGACGTCAATGTCTCCAGGTGCACGATTAGCAGAGAGTAGACCATCGTCTTCCTCATCCTCCAAACTCTCCTCTCCATTTTCCTCTCCTGTCGTGCTTCCATTTTCATCGTCCCCATCCAGTTTGAATTTTTTAGAAGTTGGCTTTCCTTTCAGAGGGTGGTCGTGATGAATAAGTATCAATTTGCCAATTAAGCTCAAAAAGGGAATGCTCTTGCCAAATTCGCACTCGTTTCCCGGCACAAATGTTAAATTGCGCAAGATGTTAAAGATGGAAAGGCATCTTCTTGCGAGCGCGTCCTGCGTCTCAGTAACTTGGTACAAGCTTGGCTCATCTCTCGTGTAACATTCATCCTCGAATTCTTCCAGCTTTCTCCGTTTTAATGTTGAGCCATGGTCCTGCACAAGAATGCTACCTATTCTCACACAGTTTTTGAGAGTTTGAGCACTCTCGTCACCACTTGGCACCTCATCACAGTCATTCGTTCCACCAATGGATGTGGCCTGCTTCACGTCACTGTCACTACTAGAGGTCATCACATTTGAAGCACTACCACTAGCATTGGTATCACTTGTCGCCACCGTTAAATCCCCGTTCACAATAACACCGCTGCTAGAATCGTTGCTGGTTCCTTTATCCAGGGCTAACGAACTCGTCTCCATCATGGAACAATTATCGTCAGCTTCGGGAAGCCCGTTCATACGTTTGTCACAATGCTCTCCAACATCCTGATCAACATCATCCATACCCACTTCACTTTTTATTCTGTCCATAATTTCATCCAATTTTTTCAACTTTCGATTGTTCTGTTGAGCTACCGACAGACAGTTCTTCAAGTCGTTTTCCGGGGATATTTTATCGGTGTTGTTACCACTACATGAAGATGAACTATTTTCCAACGGCTCAGTCTTTGTAATATTTGCACTACTACTGTTATTGTTACTAGCCCCATCGGTAGACGAGTTTTTCTTGCTACTCTTCTCCGTGTGACCGTTAGTGCTATTGCTACTATTGGACGTGGAGGAGGAGGAGACGACCATCTCATTTGGCATTTTTGTCTCGCATTTATAGATTTCTAGATTGAGTTCGCTACTAGCATCATCATCACAGTCTTGAGGTTCTCTCTTGATCTCTGGAACAGATTTCTCTGCCCCAACACTACTGCTTCGCCTCCTCTTTCGCTTCAATCTCGTTCGAGAGTCGGCAGTCTCAGGTTTCAGTACTCGAACCACAGGAACAATGTTCAAGTCGGCTGTGAAAGACGTTACCACGTGTTTCGTGAGTTCCATCAGGCTTCCCACATTCCCGGACTGTGCACCGAGATCAGATTCATTGGCTTCCCGGAGCTTCTCCTCCATGTCCCAGTCCCTTGGACCAGACAACACGAAAGGCTCGTCATCCTTTCCAACAATTCCAACAGTCTTACGACCAACGCGGCTAACCATGGTGTAATTTGTTGCTCCTTGCAAAACCACGGTTCGATGACCATCTCGAGGAAATTTCTTACGCGGTGTACCAATGTCCGGCTCCTCCCCATCATCCCTCTCCTCCAATTCGTACCAACACCCTTTCTTTTCCTGTGAACCAAAATAATCAACAGTAATAAAAATCCTGTAAAGACGATTATTGTTTTCTAAATATATATATTTACAAGTACCTGTAGTGGTTGAATATCTTCAATTGCTTTTTCGGTGTTCACTTCAATACCAATTGAATTGCCAAAGATTAGAATAAGGGCACGTCGCAGTTGTTCCAAAAGGGTCTCTAGTAAACCTGGCAGGTAGCTGAGGGAAAAGTACGAAATGGAATGATCGTCAAAGAGGAGAACATTGAGCACATCCAGTGCCCACGTGGTCTCGGCGAGTAAGCCCGACTTAAGACACATCATGATTCTCCACGCTTCCACCGGAGCTACGTCGCTTTTATGCAATTTTTTCCTTCGTGGCAGTACTGGAGTGACTGCTTCAACGCTATCAGGTGGAAATACAATCTCCTTTTTGACAGGAACTGGTGGCGGAACTGCGGGTAATGGTAATCCTGGTGCAGCTGCTCCAGCTGGTGGTGCAGGAGGGAATGTTGTTTGAGGAGCAGGTGCTCCAGGTACTGTAGATGCAGTTACTGGAGGTGGTGGTGGCATTCCAGACGGACCCTTCCCTCCAGGTAAAACTGGAGGAGGACCACCAGATGCGGGCCCTACAGCAGGTGAAGGCGATGCTCCAGGTGGAGGGCCATATCCTGGTTTGTACATGTCGCCTGGTTTTCCTGGCACCGGGAATGGGGGTCTCATTTGTCCTCGACCACCTGGTGGAGTCCATGGTGGTTGGTGAGAAGCCACTGGGCCACCGGGAGAGGCTGACTGTGGAGGT
>JAQIXX010003226.1:0-20635 GCA_034700605.1 Willowsia nigromaculata
ATGCGCTGCAAAGCTAATGAGACGACTCAGATCGAGAAATTTGCGTGTCCCGATTGTGGCAAAGGTAAGTTTCGAAACTTGTTGAAAGTAATCGTACGTTGATCTGTATCTCTAGGTCACTATTTAAAGGTAATGTCTATTTTGTTCCTTCCAGCAATCAAAAAGGATTCTCTCCGTATGCACAAGAAGTATTGTAAAGCCAATGAGTCGACTCAAAATGTAAAGAAAATTGCGTGTCCCGATTGCGGAATAGGTACGTAAAAAACCTTGTAATATCATTATTTGAACCATGTTTTGTGTATATTTGAAAGTAGTCAATTTTAATATCGATTTTGTTCCTTCCAGAAATGAAATTGGAGTGCTTGCGTCAGCACAAGAGGAGGAGTTGCAAGGGTGTACGCATACAACCCTTGATTAATGCACCCTATACTTGCTCACATTGTGGAAAAGGTGCGCACCTTTACTTTTATTGTTTCGTATAGTTTTGTCATAATTCACTGATTACACGAGCTACATATTGTTTTTCCAAACAGGCTACCGGTCGTATCAATCGTTGTATTCCCATAACAAAGTATGCAGCAAAAAAAATCCTAATTGTGTCGTCACAACATTGAAGCCCTTTTGCAGTACAAAACTAGCCAACATGTTAAACGTATTCAGTATGTAGTAATTTGTTTAGTTCAGTTTGTGAGTAATGAATTATAATACTATCAAATATATGTATACTTAAACAGAACTCAAGAATGACGGTTGACAGCATACTTAGTTACATTAACTCCTAGGTGAAGTTAATTTGTACAAGTGAAAAATAGAAAATAAGTTTTATAGAACAATAATAATTCTTACTGTACTTAATATAAATGTAATATATATATATATGGGAAAGATTTTTGCCTGGAGGGAGAAGAAAAAAAAGTTATAACTATATAGCTTCTTGTGAATGGGTATCAGTTGTTTCAATACTTTTCAAGCGCCTTCAGCGTGAACAGATATTATTCTCTTTCACGATTTCTCTAAGCACGCACAATGTGCATTATATAGTACTACATTAGTTTTTGAAGCACTCTCAGCTAAAGAGCTGAAAAATACGGAGTTTTATATTTTTCCCATTTAAAGGAAGTACATAAATAAGTGGGTCAAACACATTCGATCCTTTCTCCATATGTTTTGTAGAAATTACTTGTGTAAAAAGTACTTTAAAAAAGGATACGCAAGAACTTTTAGAGTAATGAGAAAGAATTCGAGAAATAGGTTATTTAGTTTGAGGGCAAATCCTGTTTTTATCCGAAGAATAATAATTATTCACGTTTAAGTCGAGTCGCAAGGCACTTCATAGTGCAAAAAAGTAATCGTGATTTCCATCGGCCGTACAAACTCAAGTTGTTGAATGGCAAATTTAGCTTATTAATATCTCCAAGTTTCAATTTGCAACATGAAGTGGTCTGAAAGAAGTCTAGTCGAAAATTTCGATGAAAAGAGAAAAATATACATGAATTCGTATGTGCATACGCGTTCACCATTTGAGTGAGACTTTTGCTCAAAAGAAGCAGACGCTAATTTCTTCTAATTTTGAGATTCATAGAAAATATATTCTGGAAGCAAAACTTGTTCAAGTGGCTGCTTTCTACGTTCATGGAACAATAGAGAAAATTCAAAACCAAGCGTGTGCACTTGGCTTTTTATTATTATGAATTCAAAGCTTTGTTTTAAAAAACAATAACCATCAGCCATCAAGTTTCTACCTTTCCAACTATGCTACTCTACAGTTCTCTTTTCATAGAATAACTATAATACTACAGCACATACTGTTGTCATTATAGTTAAATTATATCTCCCATATTTCCCTGTAATTCAAAATAATTTGCTCACAAACTTTCACTCAAAATTGAACGTATTATTAAAAAATTCGTGTGTGTGTTCTTGTTCGGATCCGAACGTAGCTACAATTTATATCTTGGTTTGCTTCATTTTCTCCCACGCACGCATTGCCTTGTTCGTCTTGAGAGGATATTATAGATTGCCTATATTTTTGTAAATACAGTGAGCAATCCCTTTTTTCATTCATATCTGCGTACTGTGTAAACAAAGGCGATGTACTAGCATTGTGGTGCATCTTCACTAGCTTTTATGAAACCCTGATGCTGCGGTCATGACACAAGGTGAAACTTATGTGTGCAGTAGTGAAACTTAGCCCTGAGGCTTTAACTTGCACACAGACATACACGAGCTTTCTTCTAAGGTATGAAATACTTTATTCTCCTATAATCTAAATTCCCTTGTAAAATAGAACCGTATAGAGAAACAAAGATGATTATGAGAAAAGTCTATTGGTTTTCTCATCTTTGTTGGTGTTCAACTGAACAGTGAATCCTTTTCTTTCTTGCAACATCATCATCATCTACATCAACCAGCAAGCCCAACTCAAATCTCCCCATTCATTTTCTCCCTCTCTCAAACACACACACACACACTATCCCAATATATCCCTTTTCTTTGCAAAGTTTTAACATATCCTTCGGCTACAAAGAAAATTTAGAACTGCAAATAGATACTGTTTCTCAAGCTACACAGCATCGTCAATCTATCTATGCAAGATCTCCTTTCAAGTCGCTTTCACTCCTCTTCTCCCTTCCTTTGTTTTTGCTTTGGTAGCCCACATGGGGTTAAATTCATGAGGGAAGAAAGGAAATGGACGGATGAGAGCTAGGGTTGATCCTTTGACAACCGACTTGGGTAACAACTGCCGATCACTGGAAGAATATCTTTTGCAATATTCATGAAATTCGTATGTGTAGAAGGGAACATACAAAAATCGTTTTATGTACATACGATTTATGGATACTCATGGTCAACAGTACGCATACTACACATATTTGAGTTTTTTTTTTCTCTTTGAAAAATTGACGAGTCGATAGCAGTCATATACGCTGAGTTACGCGCTTTTATATCCTATCATCCATAACATGTATGTTTCTAACTGCCTTTGTTGATCATCCAGCCACATGGCACTACACTAAAGAAATTGAGAAGATTCGGGGCGCATTGATGCATATCCTCAGTGAAAGACAATGGAAAATGTGAAAGAGTTTGTAATAAATAAGCCACACATGGGACAACCAAAGATTTCAGGACTCATTTTCCTCTTCGCGTGGGGTAGTGAGGGGAGAGCACAAACAAACGCACATGAAAAGAATGAGATGGGTAAACCTTATGTAAGTCATGGTGTTAGGAGAAAGTAAAAAAAGAGTAAATGGCAAGATAGCACACAAAGATAGCCTTATTTTCTTTGGCAAAGTTTTGTTAAAGATTCCTGGAAGCGTGAAAGTGTTCTGTTTCGCGATAGGAAACTAGATTTTTCTCTTGAAGAAAAAAACTCATCTACAACAATGTATATTATCTCTTTTCAGGAAAAATAAATAGGTAAACGGATATGAGCCCTTTTTTATAACTTATCTATGCTTTCATTTATATGAACGCTCATGTTCACATCTCCCGTAGTTATAATCATCTCTAGTTGCCTATCCAGCAGGTCATAGTCATTCGCATTTATATTTTACGTTCTCCATTTTCTTCATCTTACCCGTCAACGAGAGGTACTTCGGTGAGCAATTTGCGGACCATATCGTGACTAGGTCCGCCGGTCCCTTGCTGACTCTGCATCTCAAGGGCTATGGGCACCCCGATGGCAAAGCACAATGCAGCTCCTACGATAACCACTCCACTACTTTGTATCCGAACGTGAAAGCGGATGATAGTGATACGACGGTGAGAGGCAGCAGCAGTGCAATGAAAAACAACGGAGGAAGTTGAAGGGAGACAACATCAGAGGGAGAGGGGGAAAAAGAAAGAGAGACAACAAGTTAAATCTCTGACATTTATCCCTTTATTTCTCCTTATTCAACAATCACATAAGCTGTTATTTAATTCTTGTCACATTGCACATTATATCTTCCACACAAAAAAACGCGAGATGGGAATTGGAACGAGGATGAAAGTGGGTAAGTATACGTTTGCTATATAAACTCATAAAACTTATAGAAGTAATAACCGCCAACATTAACTCCCTTTAAAAGCGCCAGCAAATTCTATTATATAAACTATTATATAAACGCACCGCACGAACTCATTACACAACATGTAAACGACATAAAGTATTAAAGATAGAAAGGAAACTGAAAAACGTAGAATAGACGCATACGTTTTTTCAAATACTATAAAAAGCTAATGCGTATAATATCCGTTTTTTGAGTCTCGCTTTGAAACTCATTCCTGCGAGTAATATGTGCAACGTAATACAACAATAAGCATTGTACAAGGTCATCGCACGATGTATATTTCTATTATTAATATTATTAGTAGTATAAAAGATGTTTGGCCTTTCGCAGAGAAAATGAATAATAAAAAAGCTTACCAGAGAAGACAAAACTGGCGAAAATCCAGATCACAGCATAGCCCTGCACAATAATCAAAAGATATTATATTCAGCAAAACGAGTTCTGTTATGGGGAAATAAGGGCCGTATATATTGGGAAGATATTATTCAATGCCTAATATACCTACACACACATATAACTTGTGTATACAGTATACATAGAATGTTATGTGTTTCAAATTCAAAAGAGAAAAGGAATGTGTGAGATTTTATTCTTAAGCATTTACACAAGCTCTCTCCTTTTATATATAAGAAAGCCATTCAGAGACAAAAGCATCGCTCAGTGTACAGTGTAATGTGTGTAACGTTACGATTTCTTCAAACCGGAAAACGAAATATAAGTGAGTGAGAGCAGAAGAAAAAAAGTAAAATTCAATTTCCACGGTGTTAGGCCCGAAGCCTACAAATTGTTCTTATTAGTGACGTTTATTCGTTCCCTTTATTTCCTTTTCTTTTTCTTCTTTCAACTGAAAAGTTGAGCTTAAAGCAGGGTTTTTGGTGGGCGACCAAATGGACGAAAATCATGAGGAGAGAGTAGCACTGTGGAATGCGAGCCTACGACATACCTACGCACGTACATTCTTGCGTGGAGGGAGGACACAGACAGAGAGAGGGAATCTGACTTGAGATGGGACGGATGTGCTGGTGTGATGTACACAACAAAAAAGATGTGAAACTTTAATGGTGAATGAGAAGGAGTGAGAGGAGTGGGATAAAGTCAAAAGTGTAAAAAGAGAGTGTACGTTCCAACGGCTTTTTAAGAATTGAGGATGCCTTACATACTTTCATTTATATCGTAACGTGTGTGCTCCCTGTTGCTGCTCCAACTGGTTCTATTGCCGCCAGTATTTCTTCATTCTTTCACATTTATGAGACAATGCTTTTCAAGTGGTTGCAAAGAGAATAGGTACTGAGGTTATCAAATATCAAAAATACAATAAGGGAAAGTAGTTGCAGAAGGACGGCCATAGGCACACATTAGCAAGTACGTGAAATGTGTGGCTATGAAGATCTCGTAAACTTAACTATTTTGATATCTTTGTATACGCTCATATAGCACTACAAAATTTTGCCATCTATCTTTTGGCGTCAGTGTAAGAAAAATAAACTTTCTTATATGAATGATGCATAATGTGTGTATTTCCAAAAGTGTGTATGTATGTATGTATAAAATGTGCAAAATCTAGCTAAGCTGTCAGAAGTAGGCGTGTGTGGAAGAAGGGAAGTTGTAGAACAAGTAAAGCTCATTCATACATATTACAACGCGAGTACACAAGTTAAAACCAAATTTTATCCGGATCCTATCTTCTCCTCTTTTCTTTTCAAAAAGTAGAGTCCTATTTCACTTCTACTTCACTGTTTTGCTTGTGTTGTTGTGAACTCTTTGCTTGCCTTCTCCACTTTCTGCTGCTACTGTTACTCTACACACATACCCGTTCCTAGCTTTTTTTTCTCCTCCTCACCAATCAGACTACTGTATCAAAAGGTTGTGTATATCTGAGAAAGAATCAGTGTAAAAGTGGAAAACTGCTGCCGCTGCTGAACAACTACTACGATTCCAAAAAAAAAAGTCCAAGAAAAAGAACCAAACCTGCCTCGGCAATAACATAACGACTTTTCTATATCTCTTCTTTCTGATAGTTTTGTAGCACCACCACTACTTTTGCAAACATTGAAACACAAGTAGTTATTACAGTAGTACACCACTTCAGTCTTTTTTATTTTTTTTCTCTAAATGACACAGGCAAAAGGCACCACGCTGGAGGAGAAAAAGTAAACATTTATTTGGAAAGTAAAGGATAACGAGTATGGTTTGATAGGAAAACGAAGAGATGTAGTAAAATGAGTAGAAGAAATTGCACTGACTTTTGTCTCAAAACCAGCAAGAGAAAGCAGTAATGGGTAAAGAAGTGAGAGAAACTGAGAGAATAGCGTTATTCTCCGTTTCATGACATTTAGTTTGTCTCCAACTACCCAAAAAAGAAAACATAATAAGAAGAGAAAAAAGCACGTCGTAGGAGATTACAATGACATAATGACGAATCGACATGTCTCTACTTCACATTTCACATGACTTAAAAAGTTACATGCCAAAAACTTTGCAAAGGCAATTATAAAGCCGAGCTGTGCTACCTCTTCAAAAAAAAAACGTGATGGAAATGACGAAGTCAAACAAAAGAAGCAACACTATTATCAAGTTAACTGAATGTTTGTAAAACCAAATTTCAAATCTTCTTAAGTACGCCATGCAGTTATGAAGACGTATAATAGCATTAGAGTTTAGAAAAGAATATATATTCTTTCCCTTTTAAAAGGATTTTTCATAATATCAACATGATCACAATGTTGTTATACGCTTTTTTGCCTCCATTAACAAATTACTCAAGTGAATTTTCAATGAATAAATCTCATCATCAAACTGTGAAAATAAAAAAGGTCGACTTTGACTCATTTGCCACGATTGCCTCCAGATTTAGCTTTATGCAATTTCTCTTGATGATGTGTAGTTTTTAAATGAAACGTAAAAAGTATAGTCTGATTCTCATATAGGTTGAAAACTTTTTCCTTAATTTTGAAGACAGTTTTTTTTCCTTGATTTATTTCCAGCATCATGCCATCAAAAACTGCATACTTTAGCAATTTTTTCAGCATCGTAAATCCTTGAGGTTGATGTATGCTGGAGTGGTGCGATGCGATATTTTATAAAAGCGCAAGGTTTTATGCGTGCAGCACACTGGATTATCAATAAGACTATATAATGGGAAAATTAGAATGAAAAGGCGGTCATTATTACCGCCACATTGGTTGCCGTTCTGGAAAGATTCGTGAACTTAATTTTGGTAGAAGTTTCTTAGAAGGAGAACCGCATCGCACCCACACTCTCTAAATGCGTTCCCCCACTTTCTCTCCAAAGTACACCAGGACATCCATGGAAAAAAAATTTGATGACGACGACGGGAATGATAATGGAAGGGGAAAAGTATTCAGGAAAGAGAGTATATGCTGGCATCAGCCATTAAACAATTCGACTAAGCTTTACCTAACAACGCACACGTTACATTACGACTATCATTATCCTTCTTTGAAAAGCGTCTGTTCTCTGACTTGTTTAAGTGCATTCATGGGTCTCCTCTTTTTTCAACTGGCTTCCTTGTCTATGTTTTGAGCGGAATCGACAGAAACAGGTAAAATTACAATATGTATACGCTTCATTGTCATACATGAAATCCTCTCTTACATTTTTAACATGGGTTACTTTCAATCTCTTACACTCACACAAGCACGCACCACATCTTTCATTTTGTCGTGTTCTCTGGGTCCCTGCCTTTTGTACCTGCTCGGCTCTGTTGATGTAAAAAATCTGTCATAATAACTCTTCGCATCAGATCATTCAATTTTGTCAGCACATCCATTCCTGTCTTCTAACTTTCCCAGTAGGAGAGTGTATATTTTGGTGAAAAATTACGGTATACACAAGGTCCATGAAATCATGTCCTTGTCGCTCTTTGTCTTCTTCGTTTCCCTGATTTTTTTTTCTCTCTCGGTACGTACACGCAGCAAATAACTCGTTGTAGCTGATGTGTATGTGTGTGCAAGAGTGTATTATTATTATTGTTATCATTGTACATATTTATTATACTTTAATATGGGTCTACTATTATGTCTTCAGTCTTAAGACTTGTGTATACCTGCTGGCTGATTAGTTTCCAAAGCTCGATATGTTCCCTTTCCCTTTGGCTGAACAGAGTCAATTCATCTCAATCCAAAACACGCTTTCCCCACTTTTCGGTATATCAAGTGCTTACTCAACCGGAACAAAGAATCATTTAGCTCTTTCTCAAGAAAAGTGAAATAAGCAGCAAAACTGTAGACATATGCGTTTATGTTCCTCCAATATCCGAGTCAGTCTGTATAGTATTATGAGAAAAATACTGACTTTTCCTTCTTCGATAATCTATTGGCAAATGCCTTTCCTCCTATTTTATACATGTAGGATGTATATTTTCTATAGATGTTAGCAAGTTTATTCCACCGAGACTCAAGTGAAGATATATCCATGTTTATGTTGGAACAGATTATACGTACTGCTCCCGACGCAACTCTTTTCTTTACATCTTTCGTTAATAATGTAACATGTATTTCTCCTCCAGCCTAAACTTTTCTTATGTGTTTGTACACTTTGTATTCGTTTATCTACTTTCTTTAACGGTGGAGGCAAAAGTGTACCAGAAAACTAAATTCCAGAAAGCAACTTTTTTGTCCTTTCCTTTCGTCTGCATATTATATTTTCAGGGAAAAACTACAACACGACAGACGGTGCGGCAATGACGACAGGGTGAGATATATAGAAAATATTGTAAATCGACCTTAACAAAAGTCACTGAATCGTTTTTACATACAACCAGGCCGATGGCATTACGCAGGAAGCCTTTTTTGTGTGACTGAAGCATTGATGGATATATGGGTAATGGGTACCTGGAGAGGATTGGCAGGGGCAAAAGAACTCCAAAGTAGGGGAATAACATCTTTATCGTTATCATCATCGCTCATATTAAAGTAATGGTCAAACAATAAAAAGATCAAGCAACCAGCGAGGAACCAGGAATACGTTACATTATGTGTGGAGATACGTGAAATGTAAGTAAAAAAAGCGCCAAGGCACAACAGAAAGAAATAAAGGAAATGAAAGAGTAAGTATATATGGAAGGATACAATAATAATACAAAAATTGCACTGCCAAGAATAAACGTAACGAAACGGAGCAAAAATAAAAAGGGATGAAGTAAGTACTCTTGCAGATCGTATTCTCTACGACATAACATCATGTACAATTTAAGAAAAAGCATGCTTGAAGGATTTTCCTTGTGATTTTTTATGTTTCTTTGTCTCTCTGTCACTCTGTATTAGATGTAAATGTGCATTCCGCGACCGTTTTTATTCCATGAGAGTTTTTATGAAATAAGAACGAGCGGGTATGACTGTCCATCTATCCGAAAGCACACAATTGCTGCATGTTTGCATGAGTACTTATCTGTAAGACTGTGCATCTCTGAAACAAAATGTTTTTTGCCGAAGAATTTAACGATGCCAGTCTAGCTATATGTATCATCATTATTGCAACACTCTGACTGTAGTTAACATACAGGGAGCAAAATATTGTGGAAAAAAACACATGCGTGACACCAAGATGGTGTTTTCTTTATGGATATATAATCTAGTCTACATGAAATAATATTTTGATGGTCAAGCAAGATTGTAGACAAAGAAAAATGAAGTTCCGTGCATGCAGTGGAAGGAAACATTGGAGTAAAGTATGTATATGCGCTCACGAACTCACGACAATTTACACTTTGTTAAGTTTTCCGTAAATAGCCAACTTTACACTGGATACAAAAATGTGAGCGTAAATTGTGTTGGCAATAAGGTGTCGACCTTAGAACGCACGTGACACAATATAATAGGAAGCACGTGCACATAGGTATACGCTTAACCTATACACATTTTATTCATATACTAGTTCAAACATTCATAGAGCATTAAAAATGGCGAAGGGGACAGTATGCTCGGAACTGCAATAAAACCATTTCCTATTATACCTTCCTCTACCCTATGAATCCCATAAAGTTTTCTGCTCACACTTTCCCCCTTTACTTGATCAATTCTACCGGTAAAAATGTCCGAGAGGCTCGTTGAGACTAAACCGAGTGGACCACCACCATCACTCTGTAGCAAACTAAGGAATGCGTTCCTAACAGAAAAATTGGGAAAATGTGCACATATACGACGTGGTTTACAGATTTTCAAAGTGAATCAGTGAGATGCACAAGTAGATAGAACACAGGACACAGGATAAGCGGTGAAACCTACTGCTATTTAGAAAAAAAGTCAAGTTGCTCAGATATTTTTCCAAAAAAACACATACTTTACTCCTCGAAAAAGCTGTGGACGAAAATAAAGGCACCAAAAGTAGCATCGAGGATATACGGTTTTTAATATGTGCTCCTCTGTCATCGATAGATACAATGTTTATATGGATGTTTTTTCATTTCACAAAGGCTACATAAGCACTCGGAATATTTTCGATAGGCACTAGTGTCCACAAAATGGTGAGTAAGCCTCTCGACGAGTTGGTACAAAGGGAAAGATTCATGCATGACTGGTGCCACAGTCGTTGCCAAACTTAACTCGTGCTCATATTGTAGATGTCATGAAAGATATTCTTCGATAAAAGCATGCATTCAGCTTTAAGTGATACTGTTTATACTACAAGCACAGGAAAAACCTGGAGAGAAACATCAATGCACACTTACACATATTTTTTCAACACCGCCCGTTCAATTACATTCAATTTTCACTGCAAAACTTCTTAGTACGAGTATCATTCAGAGCTGTCAAGTGAACGCACACTCGCAGGAAATTTTTATCCCTGTATCAGTATTTGAAATTATTTCGATAGTGTCAGATTTTTAGGGAGAGGCAAGGAGAAGGTGTTTTGAATTATGAAATAATTCCATGAATGAAAAAAAAACGAATTCTCTCTGTAATCTCATTGTGTCAAGATGCCAGGTCCTAAGCTCAAGAGCTCTAAAGATATGTGGGAAGTGTGTTGAAGCCGGAAATTGCGGTTTTCGTTTACGGGGAAAGCAAGAGCTCCAACGCAAATATACCAACAACAAGAGTTTCGATATAATAACTAAGTAAACTCTGAACTGCTCGTTGGCGTATACTTGTGGGTTTGTGGTGTACGGGAAAAGTCAACAGCGCACATTCACACATAATACGCATTCTTGTTTTTCTTCCTCTTCCATTTTAGTACTTTCATTGAAGTGAAAAGGAGTAAAAAAACTAAAAAAGCACAACATGATTTTGCTCTATTATTGCTTTTATTTCTTTTTGTTGTCGTCGTGAGTGAAAGCAAAGCAAAAAGGCTCTTTGCGGCATGAGAGATAAAAGGTAAGGTTATAAAAGATATATTTACAATAGCGTGTTCTCTCTCTCTCTCTCTGCTTGCAGTAAAAATCAGATACAAAGTACCCAGGGTATTCTTTATGACGAACGTGTGAAAGGAATCTCAACATTCTATCTCACGCAACTCAAAATAGTCATTCACATTGCACTCATGAACGACAAAAGAAGCAGAGATATAAAATAAGCAGTAGTACATTAGGATAATTGCAGAGAATTGATAAATGATAAAATAGCTAGTTTTCGTTGTGAATTCCAGACACAAAGAATAGTAAACGCATACCTATCAACCCAGGTATGTCAAAACTCTGCTGAAACCAAGGTGGTTGGAAAAGTGTAAACATGAGATTAAAATTTTCATTACATTTAAGCCTCACAGGAAGTGAGAGTGTAGCCTAAATTTACTTTTAATCACTTATAAAGTTACACATGAAGTATAAAAAAAGTAATCAATTTTCAATCATGAATCATAAGGTTTATAGACAAATTAGAGTTCTTCCCCTCATGTAGTACGAACCTCCACAAAACAGACGTTTTCTCTCACTCGTCGTCTCTGACGATGCAGTAGTGCTTCCCGACATCCCCAAAGATGATTCTGCCCTTGAATCTGAAGTCAAGTAATATTGACTCCCAGTTGATCCCATAGTTGTCACAATGCTTGCACCCTGCTGCTGCTGACGGTTTTGCTTCTGTAGCTCGAGCGAAACAGCAGTAGCAACATCTACCGCTCTCATAAATGTCTCAGACTTGTGTTGCTGTCCCGTAAACTTTCCCAAGTCGGCAACATACGCACCCCGACTAAGCGTGTTCTTCCTGTCGTCCCGAATCTATGTGAAAAAGATTAAACAACCTTGATGATTAGATAAAAACGAAGGTGAAAGTTCAAATGTTCATACGAAAACACGCTTATGGATAAAAATGCGTATAAAAACACTGAAATTCTGATATCGTTTAATTCGTTCCTGGTGGTGGACTATTTTCTTGGGAAGCAAAGTTCCGTCGATGGTGAAAATATTATATGTGTTTTGTGCTCATTAAGTATAGTTTTCGTTGCTATTCATAAATGGCGACAGACCATACGATAGATATGTTTTTATTTTTTTGTGTACGATTTTTTTTATGCAACGTAGTTTTCGTTTTGTGGATGAGGTTCTAAAAAGCGACAACGGACGTGGGTGTTATGGGTTATGGTAAGTATATAATATAGCGTGTTAGGCTTCCTATTATCTTTTAGAGTATGTCATCTCGTCGCATCACATTCGCTCATCTCAAACCCATGTCACATTCTCCACGGTCTGATTCTATTCAATTTCCCCTTTCTTTCATTTTTATCCCTTCCTAGCGCAATAATACATTATCTTCCTCCGAGTTTGCAACTTGGAGCAACAACAACCATAATAATAATAATGATACACATGCACGATATAAAACAGGAAATATACGCACGTTTACCGTATATGACACCACAAAATACACAATATGAGTTTCTAAATGGTTTAAAGGAATTTCGCGTGTAGTATACGATGCTGACATACACTGGTTTTATAAATGAAATTGTAGGATATGAGGCATAAATGGGAGCTGGTAAAGAGCGTAATAGTAATATATTTTGAGGCATGCATGGGAAGATCTGGGATGCGGTAACCATAAAAGCTTCGCTTTCTGTCGTAGCTGTTGTTCTACGTTTCTTCCTTTCCGCCAAAATTTACACGTCCGGTGGGGTTGTTTGGTTGGATAACTCGTTTACTTTCACCAGCTTTCCCACGGATGCATCTGTATTACCCTACTGTCTAAATATAACGATCGACAATGCTTCTTCCATTTGATATGTCCGTCTAATTTAAGAAGAGCGGTTATGATTGAGCATAATTGAACTTTAAGTCTAAATGTTATCGTTTTTTTATCGTCAAACCGAAACCTCTACAGCATGTAATGGAATGATTATAATAATCGATAAGCTAAATTTGTCCATGGGTTCCGCTACTTTCATGTAACCAATTGTATCTAGTAAACCAGTGTTTTGGTGGACTTCAGTATTCATTTCTCACAAGGTTTCACTTGAAGTTTTATATTATAAATTCATATCAAGTATAGTATGCTCTTTGTCGGTACTCTATTTGAAGGAAGACGCAAATATCTATACACATTTTTTATATATTTTTTAGTTCGCGGTTTTGAATCTGTGACATTAATTTGGCAAAATTGTGAACGTACACGAGCTTCAATGTTAAGCAGGGCTGTTGTTCCGTCTAAATTCCAAGTGTTTGAATGTAGTATTGTGTTACTATTTGTAAGAAATGTAACAGACCCAACATCCGTTTCATTGAGCACAATTCTTGGAAACCGGATGGCTCAAATATTTTCTTGTCACTTGTCACGATGTCCCCACCTCAACACCCACATTCACAGATTCAACACAAAAGCACCTAAGGGAAAATAAAAAGTTGGTGGCAAAAACAATAAAGAAGACAGTTGGATTGTCTAACCCCTGTCCAGTTCTTACTTTCAACCACAATGACATATTATCGTTCATAACTCAGAATACTGTGCAGCAGAACTGGACATCTACCCAACTTTTTGACTTTAATAATTTCACAGTCTCAGTTGAACGTTCTACATGATCTGTAAGCACACGGGACTCGGAATTAAGATGATCTATGTCTAGACATTCAACCAATTAGCCTAGATTCATTATGCAATGTGTAACCAAACTATATAGCATCAAAATTCATAAAGAGTTTTTATGTAAACATCCCACAATGATTATGTTCTAAAAGTAAAGGTTTCATAAATTCTAATTCAAATACGAATATGCACATAAAAATGCACGGTTCAGTGCTTTTAAAGTTTAATCATAACTCAAGAAATCTTGCAGCTTTGACTGCCACGAGAGCATCATCCAAAGCGATATTTACCGTCCATGCATATGTGATGTGTATTATAATTTTGATATCAGAAAAGATACTAACATTCTGTGTTTACGCCAGTTGTTTTCGTTTGTATTCATTCACAATACACAACAGTAGTACATAAGTGTTTACGAAAATCCCTCGAGATAAAAACAAAAAATCTACACAAACATGCATTTTGCTGTTTAAATTTTTTTTTGATGAATATTACTTCTCCTTTTCACAGTCGGCGGTTGTATTTCTTGCATAAAAATTTAATGTGTTAAACCATATTGCATGCAACAATGTTTTCAAGGAAAATATAAAACAAAACTTTACTCTAGTGCACAGCATTCTTAAAATAAAGATGTTATAATAATATAATTTTAAGAAGAGAAAAAGAAAATAAACTAACAAGAGAAGGAAAGCCCAAATAGACGTGTAATGGTGCTAAAGGAGGTAGGGTTTTTTTTTACTTCTTCAAAGATAGAAGGGCCATAATTTCCATTTTATACAAAAAAGAGAAAGTGAGAAAGAAAAAAAGATAATAATAAAAGCGAAAAGAAACCCTCTTCTCCTTACTCTCGTCGTCGTGTGGAAAGAAAAGAGGATATTAGCCAAAGCTGCTTAATATTTGTGTGGTATCTCGCATCTTCTACTACACCACCATATTACCACCACGGCAAGGCACGGCTGCCACCACATTTTTACAACAAAGTGTAATGGTAGGTAAGTAACAATAAGAATACAGCAATAAGTGCTCGCACACAAAGATGATATTATATATAAAGTGCGTGCTACTCTAGAAAGATGAGATGACTCTTTACTACTCACACCAAAATACAGTCAAACAACAGGAGTCTACAATGTACTATTACTACTCATGAACGAAGTACTGGGACTAATAAGGGAGCAAGTTTTGTGATTGCGATGGAGAACCCTTATAGATGTTCTACAGCAGTTTTCCAGGGAATATTTAGAGAAAGAAAAAGGTTTCTTCTACGGCTGCTGTCGCTGCCAGCCTGCTAAAGTCCCTTATCTATTACTCTCTCCCCCTCCCCGTTCCCATGTCTTGCTTTAGGCTGCAACGATACAGATTGTGTGGAATGTTGACTGCAAGGAGCACAGCATTTTGTAGAATGCATCTCTGTGAATACATAAGTGTAGGCATATGCGTCTCGGTAGGATCATCATATCATCGTCATATTATTATTACAAGCAAAGCTAACGTTATGCAATCTCCCTTGGAGCAAATAGGAAGTAGACGACTTTTTCATTCTCTATAGTTTTACTCCTCGTATTTATATTATGGCAGCATGTTGGAAATAATAAGGGTTTACTCTCATTCTAGTATCCATTTGGCCCGTATCACACTTACGTATTCTTCATTTTCTTTCATTCACTTTTCCTCGATTCATTACAGATTTTGTGTGCATATTATACCACAAGAGAAAAAAGGGAAAGCAAAAGACAACGGCAACTACAATGACGATGGTGATCAAGACCAAGTCCATGAAGAAAATGGAAACTGTAAAGTAATGCAGAGGAGAAAGTGGAGGAAGAGGAGTACAAAGAGGAGCTTTCTTTTGTGCACAGATAAACGGAAGGAAACTACGGGATCTTTCTCTCTTTAGTTACTTTTCTGGGTTTAATATTTTGCTATCGTATTAATGTGATATATATTTTTAGCCACACATTTCCACGTAGTTTTGAAACTATTTCAACTAGTAAATTGTTTTGCCTAGATTTCCACTAAATTTTTGGCCACGTCCAACTGTAAAAGACACAAAGATATGAAAAAATGATATAGTAAAGTTATGGTAGCACAGTTACGTACTGGACTGGTATCATCGATCTATGAAATGGTGCCATCTAATATTTCACATAAAGCAGAAATGGCACTTTTCTTAATCTAATATACAATTTAGAATGACTAGTGACTGGTGCGCTCTTCTCTTCCCATTACTTACTCCACTGCTAGTGTCATTATAAATGTTGTAAAAATAATAAGTCTTTTCTTATCATAAATACACTCAGCAATAAAGTATCCACTACGCATGCAAGTGTGTCGACTCGCTCATCGTATTAGCTGCAGAAACATGAGGAATGGGAGGATTACGTTTCTCCACGACAAGTTGGCCACAGTCCATCTCCCTCGACTTCTTGAGTAAGGGCAAAAACGCTCCCATACCTAATATCTTATCAGCACAAACAGATTATTATTTTATGTTTCACTTTCTTACAGTGATTACATTTCACTATATTTCATTATATGATGATGAATGTTTATACGTATACCATACACGCTTGCAGAGATATATAGGTAATGCAGTGTAAAACACAACACGTAAAGCAAAAATGTATTTATCTGAGAAGCTAGACTGTAAGAAGAGCCTTACGAAACCATTTCCAGTCAGACATCCCATTATTGTCAATTACGACACAAGCAGACGTCAGGATATACGGCCAGAAATAGAATGAAAAGATGATAAAATCTAATAGGAAACAAGTGGATGGTATCAGCAAACTTAATAGTTGAATGTAATAATATATAATACTCGCTAGCCAAATCGGGAGTTTGCAGTCTCTTTCAGCACACAATGGTGTTGCATAAAAATGGTCCACATATAAATCGTATAAAATATAGTGTTTTCCTTTTCAATCGTATTAAATATTTTCGTGGATCAGCCGATATCTGAGAAAAAGAAACTCAGACGCAACTAAGTATGAAGTGGAACGCTTTTTTTGTTGCACCACGTTACACTGTGAGCATTCAACACACGCATAATGAATGAAGATGGTATTTCTCCTACTCCCTTTTCTCGTTTTCCCTTTCTTTCGTTTTTCTGAGATTGCACAAAATATTGTTCCTTTTTAGCTTTAGCATCTTTATTTTCCCACTGTTCTTCTCCATCCCTGGGGTTGAGAATGGGCACGTAGTATTCATATTAAAGAAAACTCATGCACTTCAAAAAGCTGAGCTGTTGGCGATGATGATTATGGTTTGGAGATATACCTACCACTTTCCCTTCTACGTGCAGTGGTAACATGCTCATGATTAATGATTAGAAAAAGACGATGAAAGGCTTGGCTTCCTCCAAGAAAACACAGTCATCAAGACTTTTCGTATAAATATACATGATAACATGGAGTTTCGTGATATTCCTGAATACATAAGGATATCAACGCGATACAGAAGTGAAAAATGCGCCGTTTGCAATAATACAAAGATTTTCTTTCCCGGCTTAAGCACCACAGTGCACATTGCAAATCGGAGGCAAACGACCAGAAAGAGCCTGTGCCCATGTGTTTGTTTCCAGCTTCCCCAATAGTTAAATGAGGACAAGTTTGTTGAGTATGCATATAACAAAACGGGTAGTTTCATGCAGCAGTGGTGAGTCTGAAGACTGCAAAGACGGATTTTCATCAACACTAGGGAAAAATCGGTTTGACAGGTCATTTCTACTTCCTGATCCATGGGGAAATGAGCTTGAGAAAGTCTTACGTAACAGCTACAATTTGGGTAGGACTAGCTGGCAACAAACTATTCCTTACCAGAGTTGTACCAGCATTCAATGTAAAAGCATGTAGACTAGCACATTTTCTCTCTTGCAAGACGTGCCACATGGTATACCAACCAATCATTTCATTCTCTGTTTATACAAAACACAAGGTGGTAGAGGAGGGTGGCGATAGCAGAATAATAAATAGTAGTGGATGTGGCTGCTGCAGTGTTCGTGTGCTACGAAGCGGTTGACTGACTGAAAACTAGTCGAAAGGTGAAGGATGGAAATGAAAACTGACAGGAAATGCACAAACCTTTATAATAATACTATGTGTGGGGTAGTAGAGAAATAGAAACATTCCATACCGTATCCGTGCCAAGAAGGTATAGCCAAGATCACTCAAAGGCAAATTGTGCATCCTATAGTAACGACAATTTACAATATGTCAAATAAGATCTGATACGGAAGTAAATGCACTTTTCTCCTGGGAGAAATTCGACTTTTAGTTGCTCAGTAAATTACCGCATTCACTCCAGCCACTTGCCAATTTCTGCATTCCAGCCCATCCTGGGGCTCAGAACTTGCTCACTGTATATTCTTCACAAGTTTCATGAGTTAAAAACCGAAAACCGTGATTATTTGACATATTGTAAATTGTTGTTACTATAGGATGGAAGCTTTGCCTTGTACCGATCTTGCTTTACCGAGAGAAGAGAACAGCGTTATCTCATTCTCCCTCTTCCTTCTCCTCTCTCTCCCCTTCCTACTTTTTCTGGAGTTTTTACCGAACATCTCAAAAAACTAACCATGCTTGTTTTTTTTCTTATGTGGAAAGTTGGAGCAGGGTATCGTGATAATCATATAAAGTGCCTCTCTCTTCTGTGCTTCCAGTATATATAGACATAGTAGAGGGTGGAATAGTGGAATTGTATAAAGTAATATAATAATCATAATAAGAGGCGATGCATGTTCGAAAGGAGCATTCATGAACGAAAGTGAATATCTAAAAAAGAAGCAGAGCAGCGAATATTTTAGGGTCTCCTTTTCCTCCTCGTAGAATTCCTTGCTACTACCACTTTTCTCGCTTACTATAGGACTACAAACTTCATCCACTACTACAGAAAAAACACAGCTCCCATAATAATAAGACTATTGGGAATATATATACTTCACTTGCTCTCTGGTATGAATATAAGTTATATATGAACGTGTGCATTTTCTGTTCTCTATGTTACTATTCAATCGTGCAAGGATCATTTCACTGTATGTGCCCGGGCCAAAGTAAATATCAGCAGCAGAAAACTAGAGAAGAAGAAAAGACGGTCGGTCGAACGATGAAGCGGACACGGACATACGGACCGACCGCTGTCTGACTCCATTCCTGGTTATGATGGCATATCATGTTATACTTATTATTTTGTGAGTGTGCATATATACATACATTATTACACATATTCCACTCTTTTTTCCTATTTCATGCCTACTCGCAACTGCACTCTCTTTTCAACTCGTGAGCATTTCTACTATTTTACTATTTACTATTATGTCTACTACTTACAACCACAAGTTCTATTATTCCAGTAAAACCTTCTTCGACTTCTTCATGACTGCTGCCACTACTATTGCCTTACCATCATCACCACCGCCACCACCATTTTCATAGTATTCCGTATATTCAAGGATCCTTGTCAGTTTTCAGTTTTCGATTCAAGGGAAACAGCTTGCATTCAACCTTTCTCGCTCTTCTATCATCGACTCACTTTTAGAAAGACACTCTCAGATTATTCCCTTTTTTCTCTTTCTCTTCTCTCATTTTAAAAAGAAATCTTGGTGAGTCCCGAGATTACAGAAATGCATCTGCGTTTTGTCCATTATTATCGGTGAATTTTGATTTTTAAAAAGGAGAAAGAACTTGTGTGCTTTTAAGTGTTTATTTACTTTTGTGGATCATTTTTCATAAGTCACGTTCGCATACATTCAGGAGGAAGCTTTTTGTTTGTGTAATTTAGTGCGTTTTGTGTGTAAATGTGCGTATATATGCGTATCTGTATAGTTTTGAACTTTGCGCACTGATTCATTCATGAAAATTGAAAGGATCCTGTTTGTTGGTTTATCCTTGTGTCTGAAGAATTCACATTTAAATTTTTATGGAGTATAGAAAATTGCATTTTGTTGAAAATTTATGCACATGTTCATGAAACATTTATAATAGGCTGAGTATATCTTAAGAATCGATTTAGTTAATAAAGGTACAAATTTATTTTATGCTAATAAGATCAGAGGGTAAAATAGAAGGTCAGAAGATTTTTTGTTTTATTGACATAAGATTATGAAATGATCTTAAAGACATTGTTGCGAAAGGAATGAGACAAAGGGCCTTTTTATCCGCGTCATCCTTTCTGGAGGTCATCATGATCTGCCACGTGCCTGCAAAATAGCTAATAAAACATACAAATTCCTTTGTGCAATATTAAAATGAGAATGTATTTCATTATTTTCATACACAGATGCACCCGTCACTATCAACATACGGTCGGATTGGTGAATGTGAGGAAGTTGCTGCCGCCACTGATGATAATAATGGGAAGCTTGAATTAGACGAAGAGTTGCCCTTAAATTAGGTATCTACTCCTCCCTTGTACCTTGCCAAAGATACTCAGCTGCTCCGATGATAAGACGAAGGATGTGAGATGCGATAATGATGAGGATGTGTAGAGCAAGCCGTTTGTTCAAGATGGAAATTGTTGCTATTCCTGGACGTATACTGCATGTATCCTGAGTGTAAAATATCTCAGGTATACCTGTGATATACGTAACAGGCAAGCACAAAATCAACAATCCGT
>JAQIXX010003227.1:0-20633 GCA_034700605.1 Willowsia nigromaculata
ATCTTGCGAGGTGGAAAACATTGTTTTGTATACTACGGGAAAAACAAAACCTTGAAATGGATAGAGTAAACTTAGAAGCAATATAATATGCATATTTTACACAATGATGAAGATTTCTGGTTTTGCACTGGCTGCCTCCATCAACTCAACTCTTTTGTGGCTACGAATGTTACAGCAAGCCAAAAACGGTTTTCTGTGCTAATGCTGGTAGAATGCATTTGCACAAAAGCATTACCCACTTACTCTAAAAGTGTGCTACATTCGCAATTGTTGTTTCTTGTTTCAATAGCCTTCCAAAAGGATTAATAAAATAATTGAGAAGAATAGTCATTCTGGTTAGCCACAAATTCTGCCTTCACTTAATTTTCATTCACACACAAAAAAAGCTTTACCCAAATAGCGTTATCACATAAAAGCCCACATGCAACAAAATAGAAGAGTACTGTAAATGCCTAAAATATGACAAATATAAGGTAGATTAAAGTATAAACTTCATATTAAAGTTATATGTGGAAGCATGCCAGTGTTGTTGGCTGCGATAATATTCATTTTGGTATTATTCATAGAATAAAAGAGCTTGAGCGTTTCAATAATAATGAGACAAGTGAGAATATAGTAGCAATATGAGGACCAAATTCTAACCCAAAAGTAAAAGCAAATAGTAGAATGAAGTTATATAATAATATCTTGAACGTGGGATACAGGATACAGCTACGGCTATTTTGTTGATTACTGTTTTCTTTTAACTTATCTGTAACAGTTCAGCTAGCAGCTCGGGAGCCAAAAATCCTTTTAAAATGTGTGATAAGCCTGGTGCAGACCAAATTCAATTGTTGTAGTGCTACTGCTATACATCGTGTGTAGCGTCATATAGTAGTATAGATTTCAGTAGAAAATAACAATATTTTCTCTCTGGATTAAGTAATGGTGCATTAAGCTTGTTTGCAAATATGGCAATGTGTAGTCACATATACATTGGTGTTGTGCGGATGTTGGCCTTTGCAACAATGCTAGTCGCAAAAACGAGAACCGATGTTTCACTACCTATAGGTATATAAATCAGATCATATATGAGCAACACATCATACTTTTTGAAACATTTTTGTTTAGTGTAGGAATTTTATCCATCTACACATACTTGATTCTGTCTACTCATTCATTCCGAAATCTTGCACTGCAGCCTGCAGATTTTAACCTTCTATCGTTTTTTATCATCCAAATTTTTGTTATACAGAGCGGGCCATGCGGGGACATTTTGTATTTTTTTAAATTGGAAAGCTATGTTTATGCAGCAGAATTAAGCTCTAAGAATTTGCTTAGTTTCAGGAATAAGCATTGAATTTGTTAACTTGTAGTTTATCAATGTTCTTTAGCACTAATTGTATGCATCTTGTTTCTTCCGTTTGGCGTTATGTTACTTACATCTCGAATCTCAAGAAAAGCGAACAAACACACAAAAAGCACCACTCACTCAGTATACAAGATTTATCAAGTAACAAAGTAAGATACTCGAGGCCAACCACGACTACATTATTGACGTTACTTTCATTGCAATTGTTGAAGTTTGCTTTGTTCGTGTCGGATGTCGGTGCTTCAAACTTTCAAACATTATTTTGATCTATTCATATGCTACTCATCTTAAAAATGCATGGGAGACTCACTAAACGTGATACTTAGAATTTCAATGCAAAGCATAACGCACGTTATTATTCTGTTTGAAAAAAACTGCAAGCAAGTTGAATAAACGTATAGGGTAAGCTAAAGAACGGTCGATCATCATCTACGTTTCTCACCAACTATAGACACTACCCACGTCTATGCATATGGTTTCATAATAATGAATGACTTATTTGTGTACCTTGTGAAGTCGTTTTTGTACACGGTAAAGTCCCACTACGCTCAAGTGTTTCATCTTTGTGATTTACATTACCTCATCATCTTCATTTTAGTACCTGGGGGCTGTGGGATATATTCATGTAAACAGTGTGAGCACCTGGGATCTATTTGGAAGGATGAACGTAAGGCAAATGTATTCTGCTCAGGTACACAAGAGATGCCTTTGCACTTTGTGTGTTGTGTACACAAGGTGTGTTAACATTAGTAAACCATGAATACCTTAATAGGTGAACGTGTGTGAACTATTAATTCTTGTCTCAAAAGGATTAAACAGGTATACAGACGTAAGATCACAAAACGCTCAAAGCAAACAATCTCATTGCATTCTGACCACTATCGTGGCATATCGCTTCTCTTCTTTATACCCATCTACTTGTACTAATGATCAAGTAGGATTGAAGTCTTTAATCTAAGCAATGTTACGCAAAAACTGGTGTTATTAACGTTGATCTACGCAAGATGAACTTATGTAGAAGCACAACAATCAAATTGAACAAAGCAACATCCTTGTTGAAGACATATTTTCAACGACACCACAGCGTACAAACATATACCTAGTCCTAGATTTAAGCTTAGAATATACCTGCCTGCAAGAGAGATAAGGTCATAAAACACACTGTGAGGAGTGTGCGTGGAAGTACATCGTCATCGTTGTTTGTGGGCATTTTTTTATACATGGGTACCTCTGAATTTCTTTTGCTGAATGAGTAAGACATTTGAAAACACCGACTAAAAGTAATAAGCAACCATAAAAGGATGTCGAAGAAGGAAGTGATACTTTTGCTTTGGGATAAGGAAAGCAGGAGAAGCAGTGTGCAGTATATCTCGACATCTTAAAATGGCAAAAGTTACCATGCATTAAAATAGTACATCTATCCTTCACGGTTAGTGTATCAACATGAATCATGATGGAAAGGTGTAATCAGTTGAAAAACTTTTACAGAACAATGTTTCTGAGCATTGTTGAGACAAGTTAGTTTGTTGCAATTCTGCAATACGTAACTACCTGTGCCTACACTAAAGTAGGTAGGTGTATTCTTTTTTTAAAGTAGGTCCTTTGAGAACCATTCAAATTCTGACATTTCGGTACATAAGGACATTATTTTCGAAACATTTGTGAGTTGATTCTTGCTGAGCCTCGGGCTTTTGGATGGCACTAGCACTTTCAAATGCAGTATTTTACGATCATAAGTAACTAGAGAAAAAATTGTATTCAAGATTTTATTTTTTATATAACATGCTTTGCTTATTTCTCTTCGTCGGTACGAGAAGGTGAAGTGAACTGTAGAGTCGGGTATATATGAGTGAGCTAATTTGTGAGTCCTGCAATTCATTGATACATATATCACAACTGACAACAATAGTGAGTCATATCAAATGAATATTATCATTGAAAAATATATGCAAAGTACCGTATCATTCGCTTGCAGATTTTGGCATTTTGTAGTTGAATGATTGACGTTGCGCTCGGTTTAAGCAACTTGATTGTTAGATTTGTGTTGATATTTAGTGTCGTTACTAATTGGTACTAACGGTGTCAATTTTGTTGCTTTTTGATATGCATATGATAAATATTATTTGAGTAGGAAATAGGTATGTGCTTTCATGTGAACTTTGCTATATGTGAGCTCAAATAGTTGAGTGCTTGTGGCTTGTGCAAACATTATTCATAATATATAGCGTTGTAAGTGTGTACACTATTTTGTTATCAAGTTGTGGCAACTTTCAACTTGTGCGGAAAAAGCAACAAATGTAAATGTGTAAAGCTTATCACGACGGGAGTTCCGGCGTTATGAAGAAAACGGATGTCATATTGTAATTTGTTCTACATATAATACATAAGCAAGTAAACTCTTCATTTCGATTCCTCATTTTAGCACAGCGGAAAATGTTCTGTTTTTTAATCATTTGGCACTTGATTTGTTGGCTTAGTTAGTGTTCAGTTGTTTTTGCGATATGCAGTTTGATAGTAACAAGCAATTATCCAATATGATTTTGTGTCAGAGGGACGAAAGTTTTTTGCCTTAATGCATCCTATTTTTACTTACAAGCAAGTTTGCAGTCGGTGTTCATCGAAGGAGAGGAGAGCAAGAATTTATGACATTAAATATTTTCTCAATAACATAACACAGTTTTAATAGTCTAATAGTTTTAAAACATCTTCAACATAGTCCAAAGTTTTCGTGCTACACGTTACACCATTTGTGCATTGTGTCGAGGTTGTGAGAATTTGCTTTTGAATACAAGTTTTTATCTTTGTTAAAGTATTATACATTGTAATATTTAGTTGTGTAAACCAAGTAATGAAACTGACATTTCGTTTGCCGTTAAAATTTAATGATTATAATTTTAGATTAAGTATAGAATATTAAAATATATCGAATATATCAAACAGCTAAAACTGGCTGTTATTGTGTCCACTTTGGTCTTGCCTTAGAAAAGATTCAACATTATTTTGTTTAACTCTACAGAAAATGGGAGTATAATGGTAATATTTGTAAGCTTTCACATTTTCATGTAGTATAATATGTACAACAAGCGATCTATAATGAACGAAATACATGTGGCAATAAAGTGCTGGCAGCCCAACAGAATCAGTGTTGATAGAAAGTGTTCTATGTATAGTTCCCAAGGCTGACCCTCAAGTGAAGTAAGGTTTCTGGCATACAAGAATGGAAAATCTTTACCAAAGGATATCTGAGATGTCATACCATCTTTTTTGAACTTGTACCAAGAAAAATAACAAGAAAGGAAAGCTTCAGTCGCAAGGTTATATTATATGTTGGTAAATAGAAACAACGAAAGATAATATGCCTAACTTGACAGTTTAAAAAAACCTTCTCAAAATAATTAACAAATCAACCATCAGTATTTTGTTGCCGGTTAAGAAGCAAGATATTATTGTAAGAAAGGGTAATATGATCTTTACATGGGGCACAAATAAATATCCTTCTTTCATGTAGAAAAGCACATATAAAGCTAATTTGTAAATCAAAAGGTCATTTTGATTACTCGTTATCCATCATAAATAATTCGCAGTGATTTATTATACTCTATAGAGAAAATGATAAACATTCTAAGAATCTTTATTTCAAGAAAAAACATTTCATGCCTTGTCGAGTATCCAAAGAAGAATATTTTACAAAGACAGAATACGCAATGCAAAACTTCAAAGCATCACGTCCACAAGGGATCTACGTTGTTGAGGCATGCATGCACGCCTCTGGAAGATGTTTCACTCACTGATTTTTTCTAATTTTTTGTTCAGCGTCATTCTACATGTTTGTCTGTACATTAACCGTAAGCAATCACGTTAAGGTTTGATGACATTTTATTCATACCATTTTTTTATTTTCTTCTTCGCTGAGAGTCAGCAATTTTTTACACATGTGCTGTGTGGAGTAATAACTGCAATGAAAACATTACGTCAAAATTTAAAATGCCTGTGCAACGTACGCAGTTCCAATATGAGGTAGACATAAGGATTACCTCTAAATTTAAGACGAAGAAGCAAAATATGTATGAGGTTACCGTGAATAAAGAAAAATACACGATAAATGACAAAATAAAGATATTACAAGAGGCTCATTGAGTTCAAGCATTTATATGAAAGTGATAAAATCATATCAGAACAACAAGAAACAAACATGCCTCGTATTGAGTTAAGTTGTAAAACGCAATAATAATGAATGATAATTACTTCGTTAACATCCAGAGACCACCTATATTGAATGAATAAATTGCATTACTAATTTCAGCATGCGATAGTTGTTGTTGTCGTCCATTACACATGCAAACATTCCCGGAAAATCACTTACGTATTTGCTAGTTCTAATCACTATTCTTAGTAATGGTCATATAAATAGACTTTTATATTACGTGTGATATATGATTTCCAAATTCTGACCGGCTTATGAAATTAATGAAAATCGCCGTTATTGCATTATTTATGTATCTGCAGATTTCATAAGCATTTTACACGCTCCTGATCTTGCATGTCAATGAGTGTGTAGGAGTGTTGGCTGTACTCTTGCTCCGTGGATTTTAGAATAGCAAGTGCAGAATTAGTAATATGTACTTTAACGATTTTGTCCTTAATTACTTTTTTCATGAATGTATTCCAGATCATTGTGTGCTGAACGAAAGGAGCAACAACAAAGATAGCTGTGCAAATGCGAGCGAGCGTAGCCTTTTGCTCCCAAAGGACATGTAAAAAATATGAGAAACAAACACTACTAGTGTAAATGGTTCACCAGTGGCGTAATTTTGTTGGACTATATGAGATTTTAGCAGCAGCAACGAGCCTCCATTTATCCGACTACATTCAAGAATACAGAAGCAAACAAAGCATGAAAGCGAAAAGAGGCTGAGGTGCCGACCAGAAAGCAATAAATAGAAAGCGGAACAGCTTGCAAATAAAATGGTTTTATTTACTGCTGCTCCCAGCTAACTACTAACGATACTCCGTTGGAATAGCACCATATTGCTGGAAATCTGAGTTTTACTCGATGCGATATTATTGCACACATATATAATTTCCAGCGAGCTGGACTGCTACTGGAACTCTACACACTGCATGATGACTGTACAGACATGCGACGGACAAATCATGCGTAAATAAGTGAAAAGAAGTAACAGCGAAAAAGTGTAAAGTATGAGCACCAAAGCACCATCATACTGCTACCACCAAAGTAGTGCAATGAAACGGAAAAGTCATATTTAGCAATATATACGAACCTAAATGTTATAACATCTTATAATAAAAGCACATCTGTAGTTTCTCGTATATGTGCCATTATTACTTTTCTTTGAGTCGAGTGACTTGGAGAAGAGCACAGAAAAGCAAGTGGCACGGACAAAAAGTTTGATCTTTTTTCCAAATGCCCATTTTACTCGTTTTTCCTTGGAAGAGGGCTCTCTATCATCATTAGTGATCAACAGTGGACTCTGAAAATGTACGTAAAATATATGTAATATCAATTTATTTATTGATGTGTGTAGTAACAACATAACGTACTGCACAGGCTTGTCTTATATCGCATCGTGTGTGCTTTGCTTTGTTTGGGGTCAACAAGACAAAACAGAGTTGTGTGCCTGCCTTAGTGGCTAACTTGGATTTCCTAAGGTAGCATGGAATAACATAATTTTATATTGTGAAGAAATAAAAGGATAAAGAGTATCTCTGTCAGCCAGCAGCGAACAGCGAAAAGGAATTCTTGTCATGATGATTATGGTGTTATGTGAATGTTCAATGTGAGGATGAAAATGCTACGCTGAATCTGAATAGTTGACTGGTTGGTGATGGTGGTGCACAAGGTGTTCCTGTGTTCATTTGTGAACTGACTACTGGACTACGGCTCTACGTACGGCTGCTCGCTACTTGCTCTTCTACATGACTGGAACTCCTACGGGTAGAAAAAATGCAGCAATGTAGCCAAACTTGGGTTACAAAAATGAGGTCTTTTGTGTTCACATAGAATGATCACGATTTGCGTACTTTATAAACAAACACTTAACACGTCCACATTATCAGTGTATGTAGCTCTACTAAAATGTGCACAACGACTACTCCAACTACTGCTATGAGTAATTCTTGGTCTTCACAACAAAAGCCATAATCATCACATAAGCTTCCTAACTGCACCTGGTGTGTCATGCTTTAAAAACTGCAAAGATATCAAATTACTCGAGTAATTGGTGAAAGGAGAAAACAATACAATGAATTTGTGTGTGAATATCAAGTGATTTTGCAATGTGGCAATAGTGGTGAGTCAAAGAAAAGAGCTACTCATCACACATATAGGTACATGGTACATATAATCAATCACCTACACAAAGTGCATTAAAGTTGTAATTCAAACAAAGATCGCATTACCTTTTCTGATTCACTGCAATGCATGATTCGTGACTAGGTAGTTGCCTTAAAAGAGAATGAATTTAGATGAAATATATTATGGTTGACAATGAGAATGAAAACTTTCTCCGTTTAATTAATTTATAACAAGAGTGCGCTGAACATTTCCATTTTCCATCATCTCTGATTAAACAGGGCAACCTTTCACTCTTCCGCGTTCATCTCTGTTGTCATTTTTCTAAAAATATAACCCAGAATTGTGAGTAGGTACATATACGTATACTCTACTGTAGCACGAAACGCTCTCATGACGCCTGCTGCCCACTGCCTGTGAAGTTTCGAAAATATTCTCAGCTGATGTTTTCTGCGTTTTCGAAATAGTTTATACTTCTAAACGCAATTTATTGCGTATTACAAAATTTCAAAAAAGTTCTTCACAGTCAATCAACTTCCTGTCTTAATTTAATTAACTGAAGATTGTGCTTCTTACAGACATTTATGCATGGTAAGAGAAATCAAACGTAAAAAAGTTGTATCAATAAGTGATGTGTATTTTAAGTGAAAGGCAATATATGTGTGAATTGCGATAAATTGTGTGTTGATACGACTTATACATTTCTTTTATAAAAGTCATCAAAATGAACAAGTCGGCAGTGAATGGGAAGCCTGGAAAGGCTCTGGAAGAGTCCCACTTAAAATTCTTGAGGGAGCTAAGTCATATTACTGGAAATCGTCACTGCTTCGACTGTGGACAAAGGGGACCGACTTATGTGAATGTGACCATTGGATCCTTTGTGTGCATGTCCTGCTCTGGCTTGCTGTAAGCTGTTTATTAAATCTCTTTCTCGGGAATCATAATAATATTATATGCTAAATAGTTTGAAATGGAGATTGTCTCTGTCACCATTATTCATAGGCGCAGCTAAAATGTACAGAATCATAATTACTTATTAATCATATCAAAGAGATTCATTGATTGCATGTATGGTTTTAGTTAACGAACTTTTCGATTGAGCAGCTAATATGAAACTGCATTCCAACCAATCATTTCATAGTAATGTTATTATGACTAACTAGAAATTGTATGAAAAATTGCTGACTTTAGTCTGGCCAACATGGCCTTGTTTTTCTTTGTCGAGTTGTCACTCATATTTTGTATGACAAGTTCAAACAAATCAGCTATTCACAAAGCAATAACTGCAATGCATTTTGTTCTAGCAGTTGTATAAAATTTTGCACCTCAAGAAAGCTAGTATTGATATAATCATGTAAAAGTATACAGGTGAAATTACTAATCGATTGATTTAAATATTTGTCAGCAAGAATTTTTTTTTTACCCAGAATGAAACCTGATATTCCACATTTATTTCATTATATATTCCGTTTTTCATTGGTACATGGACGAAACGTGCGCTTGCGCATATATTTTGCTTCCTATGATGATTATTGAAACATTTGAAACTCGTGTCGATTTCATATTACCTGTATTTATTTTTCAGGCGAGGACTAACACCCCCTCATCGAGTCAAGTCCATATCAATGGCGAGCTTCACTCCAGATGAAATCGAACTGTTGAAGTCACGAGGAAACGAAGTAAGCTGTAACATTTATATGGAGAATATGGAGATGGTTGACCATAGTAAAAAAAAAATAAAGTTAGTTTAGTTGCCGAGATATATCTTTTTATTAATCGTTTCAGTACTGTCGAAAAGTGTGGCTGGCCACATGCACGTCGAGAGATTCCCACGTAGGCTCGGAGAAAGATCCTGATCGTTTGAACGCGTTACGAACTTTCATGTCAGCAAAATACGAGCAAAAGCGTTTTTACGTCGACCCGTCCAAACTACCACAGTCCGAATTGAATGAGATTCAAGCACAAACAGCAAAGGCGCTGTCTTCCTCGTCATCATCGATCAGTAATAGTAGTGGCAGTACAATGCAAAAGTCTCCGTCGTTATCATCCGCGTCGTCCGCTTCCTCCTTGTCATTACACAATCAAAATAATCCGAGTCCAGTTCTTAATAATACTAGAAATAGCCAAATTAACTCACAAAATCGTCTCGTGAACTCAATTACTCTACCGGACATTAAACCGTTGAGCTCCTTGCTAGGCCCTGTAAATGTCGCGTCCTCAGTGACCAGTTCAAACCAAACTAATGGGAGCAAATCCAATAATTTAGTTGCGGGATATGCGGCAAATGGAAAACCAACGAGTACACCTGTACCAATCAATTTCATAAATAATCTCTCAACCTCACAACAACAGAATCAAAATAAATCTGCAGTGAATGGAACTTCTATGTGTCATAATGATCCTTGGGAGGGTGATAACAACAACTTTAATGCAAACTTTGCTGACTTTGACGCATTCAACTCGAATAGTAAAAATGGCGGAGAAAATGATGTGAATGACTTGAACAGTAGTAGTAACTTTGCAAATTTTGATGCTTTCCAACAACCGTTGCTTCCTGCTAACAGCTCTTCAACGGTAATGGATTTACAGACTGCGAAAAATGGCCCCGCTCCATCATCTAGTGGAACGGCGGAGGACAAATATGCTGCGTTGAAAGATCTTGACAACATTTTCAAACAAGGATTTAGTAAGTTTTAACTATTTTCCAAATGCATGCAAAGCAAAGTATAATTCAATCAATGCATGTTAATGTTTTTCATGATGATTTATAGATGGAGAAGGAACAACTAATCATGGAATATCTAGTTCAGTTTCATTTCCTACGAATTTATCGTCGTCGTCTGCTGGAGCAGCAGCAGCATGGTTTTCTTCTTCTCCAAACCAGCAGCAAGGTATACATATATTATGCCCATAATATTATGCTTTCCTATTTTAATAAAATAGTATGGATAATTTATTTAAAATATAAATTTTTAAAATATTTCAGGAACGAACCCTGCCTCTGGGTCTGTGCATAGCGGTTGGTCCGTTAATGGTGGTGCAAATGGACCGAACCCACATAATCCATTTTTTAACAACGGTAATTTGAATTTCTTAGACCATTTCAAGCGCATGCTTTAGATTTGTAAAGCTTTTTAAAACAGTCCTAATAATAATCAATCACTCCACAGTTGCAGCCTCGCCGTGGCAATCCACAACCCAAGGCGCTTCCAATTCTATATTCTCCACCAGTCCGGGTGGTTACTTTCAGACACATCAAGCAGCGGGTGGCTTGTCACATCAGATATCGAACGGTTGCTCTAATCAAACCGGAGCAACAAATGGAATAACAAGTAACGGCTTTTTCAATGGAAGCAACAATGGTGGATTCTCCAGCCAACTGCCATCATCATCATTTAATAAAGCTGCCAATCCTTTCTTTTCTGCAATGCCTAATTCTTCTGCAAACCCAAATAATCCATTTTTATGAGACTCGGCCGATTCCAAAAGTGTCTTTGGTTGTTTTTATAAATCTTCCAAACTAAGTTAAATTTTCTTACATATAAAATGATCTGAATCTGAGCCACAATGCCACGAATCTTGTAATAACTTGTTAAGTTAAAAACAAACATTGGGTTTATTCTAATGACGTAATCTGACAACCACCTAATTTATTTAATTCTCACATTAACCATCGACTGACTAATGAAATGCCAAATTTCCTACTTCCTGGCTACCCGAGTCTTCAAAATCGTGTTACCATCATTATCAGTTCTACCAAACAACGGCAGAGTAAAGTTATTTAGTTGGTGCAGGGCGGAGTTATGTCCTTTTGCCTTCAACGGTTTCTGAAGAAAACCGAAACAATCCAATTCTTCTCGGCATATCAAAATTAAAATAGGTCATTATGCACATCCACTTTAGTATCGTCTATATGCTATTAAGGTGTGTATGCAGTATATGCACTAATAAATGAAGAGGAATTCATTGATATTTAGCCATTAATAATGTGCCCTTGAATGAAGACAATTTTCTTGAGTAAGGAATGGGGTTCAAGGAGCTGACGATGATTCGTGATCTAATAGTTCATAGTTGTATTCAAATTCAGTGAATTTTGTGATTAAAATAAATATGTTTGTGAATCGAAAGCTTTAATGAACCTTATGACCCTCAACATGACAAAATGTTTCAATCCCTGTTCTTAGCTGTAGAATTTCATAATTGTGTTGCGTGATCCGTGTAATAATATTTCAACAAAATATTCGAGTTTCCTAACATCCGATCGATACAAGACTGATTCGAAATGTTAATGATTTTTTGGGGGACGTCCGTGAGTCTTCTTACTGTACATACATAAACATATTGAATTCAATATTGCAGTTATAATAAATATATACGGAATGAGTTGATAGATTGTACCTGTAACGCACCTAATACTAAATCGATTAAATCTTATATCCTTAAAACTGAAGACAGGTATTAATATTAACACAACAAAGAATCGTTTAATTATTTATCTGAGAGCGAAATGTTTGATAATGCCATATAACATGCAAAAAACATTTGTTAAATGCCTTCCTATATTCCTAATTAATTGTAATGGATAAAAAGCTGCCTGCTTAAAATGGTAATGCCTCGATCTGATAAGGATAATCACGCTGTTCTTTGTGATCTGTAATTTGTAAGTATGTATTATCATACAGGAAAGAAACCGCGAGACTAACGAACACGTTACGTTAAAATAGTTGCATTTTTTTGTTAGAATGAATATTATAGATTGACGCAATGATCATGTTTCGTTTGAAATATTATATTAGCATTTACGTAGGAAAATAATTTTGAATTTTAGAATTGTGGTATCAACTTGACATTGAATTTAAACTAATAGGTACATATATAGGTACTATTTTTGGTCTCTCATCTCACATCTAATATTTTTAAGCTACCTAAAATACATAATACATTTTAAGAGAAACTTGAAACTATGAACAAGCCATATTATTTTAATAGTTTCAATATGGTTTGTAGTTTTATAGTAGTTACAATTTTAGTAATCTTTACTTTAAGTAGGCAATAATTTTGCTTAATCCAAGTAGTAGTAATGCATACGGTTCAAAACCGTGCAAGGTGCACATTCACTTGAACGGACTGTAGCCTAATGTCCGTTCTTGGAAGGTTTGCTGATTTTTATGATGGGTTCAAGTTATTATAATATCGTTAACTTAAAGTTTTTAAAAAGACCGACAAGTAATTTTGTGCGTATAATTTAACTATTGATTTGAGCGATTGATATTATGCTAATCTTGAAATCTATTGTCAATCTGAACTTTATATTTAGCTTTCCAAGCTTTCACTATCAAGTTACAAGCTAAAATAAAATAGCACTTTGTATTTATTAATTTAGCTACTAGTGACAGTACCTAGTAGGAATCACACGGATGCAGTTAGTAAAGTATAGGCTAATGCTAAACACGATGTAATGATTGATACAGACTCATCTAGTTAGCAAAAGCTTGATTAAATGGTGGTTCAGGTGACTCTACTTGACCCTTTGGTGTTTTTAAAGCCTTAAAAGAGTGAATGATGTGTGAATTATAAATTCGTGATATGCCATTCCCTGTTCCTTATATTGCAGTAGCCGTCCCTAGCAAAAATTAAAAAAAAAATACATACGAAAAATATATACAACGCAACGGTGATGTTGGTCTATGACATGCATTTAGCTGCTTCAGTTATAGAATATACCATTAAAGTTTGGTGATAGTCTCTTAACAAATTGTATGCAGATTGTGTATCCACAATCGAGTTTGTAATGTTAATTCCGTACTGATAGCAAAACGAATCTGTAAGTTTTAACTAGCCAAGTATCCAGTGAATAATAACAGTAAGCTTAGTTTAATGGTAATTTTACGTCGTTAATACCACATTGTTTTTGAAATGTTAACTTAAAATGACTGTTAGTCGGATAAACCGAAAATATGCAAACTTTAACTAATAAAAATATGTTCGATCGAATTGAATCTTGTGAAAACAAAAGTTTACATGTCTGTCTATTTCATGAATTTTATGGAGGAAACGTCCTTCCTAATTGCATAACAATGAAGCAGTTACGTAAGGCTAAAACATTAAGCTGGGTGTAGATCACGATACAATTCCATTCTTTATCAATTCAACTCATATTAATTACGCGTACGTAAAATGCATAATTTAAAGGTTGCAAATCATAAAATTATATCATAGATTAGGTAAAATTAGATTATCTTCGTTTTTTAAATATAGAAGAGCATGTGCATGCGAAACATATAAAAATGCTATATTATGAAATTATAACGCGTTCCATTATTACTTAGCCACTTCTCATTAAATCTCCAAATTAGTACTTGGAGTATTATCATTATCTCTGATCACATAGTTTTTTCATCCTAGCCTGAACTTGAACTGCAGAAAACAGTGTTGACTTGACTAGCAGCCTTGTACGTTAATAGTCATTTTTCCTTTTCCGCAACATCCGTTCCAAGCCAACTCCCTCCCTTCTGCTGAAGTTTTACCGTTTACCTTATTATGACATTGTTTAAATATGCATGGAACTTTTTTTAAAACTTTGCTACTTGCTATACAGAAGTGTAAAAACTTATATAGCAAGTAGCAAGTTTCATGGAAATGAAACTAGTACATTTTGCAAATGTAAAACCAGTGATATGCAAAAGGAGTCTATTTTAAAGTATAGATTGTCATTGTGTAAAACAATTATTTGTTGCACAAGAAATTTAAATGTTTTTCTCAGATGGATGTCATGAATTTGTCCTCTATTTTTAGAGAGTTCGCTTTGCATGCACGAGACATTCTTGGAACAAAGAAACTAAGCACAATCAAATTTCAATATAAGCTCGATCTCTTAAAACATCCATATACAATATTTTAGGTTTACATCGTTTACATCTCATTTTGCCATACGAGTGCGTACTACATGCATCCTGATTTTGCTCTACAATGTATGTTCTCATTTTCCATCTTTACTAAAAATTTATTTCATGTCAATTTAACTTCCAGGCAGATGCCACCAAGTAGTACAGCTTTAATGTTGGCAGTTTCTTAGCATTTCCACTGTTTGCTCAAAATATATAATTATCCTGCATTTATGCAAACAAAGCAAATTAAACAAAAACAATTTTGATTGAGAGCGAAATAAATTTTAATTAGTGGCAGTGGAAGGGAAATTATTCCATCGTTGTTTAGAATTCATAGTCACTGCAAAAACTATTGGTGCTATGGAAGCTACTTAAAACAAAGCAAAGCTCCATCCGCACAATCCATGACTTATGGCAGACAGTACTCGCGATCGAAGTAAATAAGTTTCCATTTTTGTTGCCATGTTGTTTTTTGCAAGAAAAATTGGGAGACTCTAATTTCGCAAGCAATCCCACATCCCCCAGTCAAGATGATGGTTGTGACTACGTAGTACCTGCGCATTTATTTATTTATGAATCGTTTGTTTTCCGTTGATCGTGCGAACAGTAATTTTTTCTAGCCTATTATCAAATTCAATCCGTTAAACTGACAAAAAGATAAGATACCTAAGTGCATCAAATGTTTTGCTCTCGTAATCAATAACATAATACATTTGTTATTCTGTTTTACTCTTTATCAAGACTTCCAGTTATCTCATGGCTCATGCCTAATTCTCTCCCACCAGTGTCCACGAAATTAAGTTAATCCTTATTTACTGTCCCACTGTCCCGTTTGACATTTGTTTTTGTCACTTGGCAACACGTTTTATGCAGTGATCACATCTCAGATTATGTCAGATTCTTCCCAGACACTAAACGGACTGCATACGGGAAAACTCTCCGAATTTTCGCATTGACTTTACACATTTAATAGAAAAGAAGCTAATTTCCGAAAAGTGATAGACGATGAGGGTAATACTAGTAGTAGTTTTCATATTGGGAGCTATTTGTCTGACACACGGTAGCCTTCAGTAAGTTCCTAAATTAATTTGGATAACAATTCAATTTGACTTAAAATTCATAAAAGCATTTATCTGTATTTTTAATTGGAAAAGGAGAAACGCTTCCCCATACACATATGTATGTCGCGACAAAAAATGTCAGCGAACACTCAAGGACAACAGCACTGAATCTGAGACTTCTATGAATGTCTGCAAACTTAATTGTGATGATGTAGGAAACCTTTGGCCAAAGCCAACCGGCGAGGTTAGAGTTTTAACATTTAATAAAAGATTTTTTCAATTCATACATCATTGGTTTACAATGGTGTACTTTAGTTTTATCCTTGAAAGTATGTTGTGCTTTTGCCTGCAGGTCTCTCTTGGAAAGGAATCTCCTGTCGCAATTCTCCCCTCAAGTATTACATTGGAAAATCTTTCCTCAAATCCTGTTCCAGTCCAAAGTATGCTACAAACAGCATTTGACATCTTTAAAGCTTACTTTCCAAAGGTATGTATTTTCCTTCTGTATGTAATTTTTTAATGCAATTAATTTATCATTTAATTTCATTAATGCAGTCATTATATTTTACTTAGCCAAATCCTTCTGACTCAACGACAGCGACCCATGCTACTGCATTACAGAATCGACTGCAGGTTCATGTAAATGTTCTGGATAATTCCACAGATATTGGTTTATCAGTGGATGAATCCTATAGCTTGGGAATATCAGTTACGGAGGAAGGTGAAAATGTATGTGAAACAATTTATCGTCAGTTCATAAAGAAACCACAATAATGGTGTAAAGTTTTGAAGTTTAAGAGGATGATTTTGATGAACAGATAACCCTTGTCGCAAACATCTCAGCTACTACATATTTTGGTGCTCGACACGGTCTTGAGACGCTCAGCCAATTAATTGCATATGACGATATTGATGACGTTTTGAAGGTAACGTAATAGGCTATATTTCATTAGGTTTGCCATTGCATCCTCGAATTCAGGTTTATTGATTTTGAGCTAAAAAACTGTGATATTAATTGTTTACTTATAGGTTATCAGAAATGTCAGCATTACTGATAAACCTGTTTTTCCATACCGTGGGATCATGTTGGACACATCGAGAAATTACTTGTCTGTTGGCAAAATCAAAAAGATTATAGATGGCATGAGCTACAACAAATTATCCGTTTTCCATTGGCACATTACCGACTCCCACTCATTTCCGATGGAAGTACATTTGAGACCACAGGTGAGATATTTACGATTCAGTGGTAAATTTATCCCCAATTACTTACTTTTCGCACGCGCCTTCCTTGTCTGTAAAATTATCTTTATGATATGATGAGGAGTAGGATTAATGAACACATAAAACTACTGTAAATGCCTGTAAAACATAATCCTTATTTATAATCTGCTGTATAAACGCTGTAAAATGTTGACTGAAATTTTAGATGACAGAGTATGGTGCTTATGCTCCAGATAAAATCTATTCAATGGAAACTATCAGGGATGTAGTTAGCTACGCGAGACAAAGAGGAGTAAAAGTAATTCCTGAAATTGACCAGCCGGCACATTCGGGTAATAAACACAAACAAAATAATTAAAAGGGAGTAGATATGCATATTTCTAGACCTGAATATATACTTTAATTGGCTTCTTTAACAAAACAAAGGCTATGGCTATCAATGGGGCCCTAAGGAAGGTTTAGGTGACCTCGTGGTTTGCGTGGACCACGAACCATGGTATGACTTTTGTGTCGAACCTCCATGTGGCCAATTGAACATCGTAAATGAGAATGTTCTTGATGTGTTAGGTAAAATATTTAAATATGATTTTGAGAATATAGTCCAGAATAATACTATTAGTATTAAACTAATTAATCACCTGAATAATGATCCTTTCAGGGGATATTTTCACTGGCATGATGGACGTATTTGATAAAGACATATTCCACATGGGTCATTCATTACACATTAAAATATCCATACTAATATTATGATGGTAGTACCTATATAATTATATTAGGTAATTATTAATTATAGGTGGTGATGAGGTCGATTTCAGGTGCTATAATGACACAAAAGAAATTACAGACTGGATGCTAGCAAACAATTATTCATTGTCCAATGAAGATTTTTACAAGTTGTGGGGAGGATTTCAAGACAAGAGTAAAAACAGTTCAGAGCTAATCAATGAATGTTTTATTGTATTACAATTCATGTTATCTATCCTTTTTCAATAATCAATTTAGTGCTGGGGAGACTTCTAAATGCAACCTCTCGCAATGACACTAAAATAATCATGTGGACATCAGGACTTACTGACCCTAGCAGAATTGAGACTTATCTGGACAAGTCTAGATACATTATTCAGATTTGGTCTGATTGTATGAATTCACTTATTTGTTTGCTATTTGTTTTTCAATAACAGAATATGATATGTTTGTAGATCAAAAATCATTTACGCCTTTTTCTCTGTGTAGCTGAAGATGCTAATATCGGTGGTCTTTTGCAAAGGGGATATAAAGCCATATTTTCGAACGTAAATGCACTTTACTTAGACTGTGGCTTTCAAGCGTGGCTTGGTGATGGCCACAATTGGTGTTCTCCAGTGAAAGGGTGGCAGGTGTGTAATAAATAAATTAGCTAATCTATGAATATAACAATTATTGAAAGATGAAGACATCACATATCTAAAAATTCAATCAAATAAATTATGATGTTTTTTCTTTCCACAATACAGACTGTTTATGATAACAACCCAGAAAAAATATATGCTAGCTTTACAAATGATAGTGTTGCAGGAGATGCCGTAAGGAATGGCCAAATTGTAGGATCCGAAACGCCACTTTGGGCTGAACAAGTATGCAAATTCACAAACCAAAGTTTGAAATAATGAGTAATAGTGAGTGATGTACACTGACACGTTCTTTGGTCGCAGGTTGATGACAAAGCCCTAGAAAGCAGAATTTGGCCAAGAGCAGCGGCTCATGCAGAACGAATGTGGTCTCATCCCGAAACTACTCATTCCGAGGCTGAATTCCGGATGGTCGCAAATAGAGATCGGATGGTTAGCCGAGGCATTGACGCTGACAGGTTACAACCGGAGTTTTGCCTCCAAAACGAAGGAAGATGTTATGACGAAAGTGAGTATCATTTATAATTGTCTTCATGCAGTTATAATATAAAGCCATCATCTTTAAAACAATATCTTAATTTTTCCTAACAGAACGTGGACCTGGTGCTAAGGATGGTTCTAGTTTTACGTTACCCTGTAGCATTGTTACGATAATTATGATGACTTTAGTAAGATTGGTCTAAATTTATTTTGACACGATTTACATAACTTCATTTTATGAGCACAATTTTGTTGAATGGTCTTATCACAATGATTGAACTGAAATTTAAGAGATAAAAAAATGTATTATAATATTTTAAAGAACAACTGTACAATGTAATTTATAAATTCACCTATGACGAATACATAAATGGCAAATAAACTGAAGCTATTTTCTTGTTGAAACAAACTGTATCAATCACTCAATGCAATTTACCAGTTTACATCAACGGGAATGATGCGAAACGTTTCCATACATTCTTTCTAACGATTTCCAGGACCACTTTGTTTCAAAATCCCTAATATATAGTTCATGTTTTGTACTTTTACAATTAAATAATTTTGTAATATACGTGTAGTCGTTGCCGTCTAAGACTAGAATTGTTCCGAACTATCCCGAAATTCTCGTTAATGTGCGCATCTTTCTGTGTTAAGTGGGTCCTTCATTGGTTTTGCTTTGGGCAGTTTGACAAAAATAAAAGTTTGCCAAGCTCAAGATGACAGATAGTAAAGGGAAAAGGCATCCTGCAAAGAAGCATTCACAAGGTGCAGTAGACCATTCGGATGCTCACGCAAAGAAAGTGGTAATAGGAGAAAGTTCAAGCGAAGCTGATGGAGACCCAAGTAAAGTCACGAAACATGAGTCGGAGAAAGAGAAAGAAAAAGACCTCGCTGCAGAAATGGAGAAAATCGAAGCGCTATGTAAACAATTTGGCGTGCCAGATCCTGGAGAGCTCTATGTTATTCCACGTGACTTTTCTGGAAAGCCCAATATTACTCAATTTGATATTGCAATGCCGGAAGGACTGGCGAGATGGGTACATACATTGGCATTATTTGTCACAAATTGTTGATTTATTGACAACATAAATTTCAAACGCTGTATAATAATGAGTTCAAATAATTGATAAAGGTGGATGAAGATGAATTTGAATTTACCATTGGAAAAATTAATGCGATTTTCGCCAAAGCAGACAAAATCGATTGTAGAACAGTATGGAATGGCATTTGTAAATTTTTGACTTGTTTCATGATTCGGGCTTGCCAAAAAACAAGAACCGAAAGAGTGATGAATATTCTATTTTCTTGCTTTTATATGTTTGATACGGTGCAGCAATCGGAAATAAATAAAATAATTTCCTTATTTTCACCGGAATAGGCAATTACAAGAGTGAGGAACTTCATTGTTCAGCAAAATCAAGACATTTACCATGCTAAAGGTTTCCACATTGTGGAACCTGCAGCCCGTGGTTTGCGACATGTATGTTTTGTTATGAACAAATTGCAGTTTTCCTGTTGGGGAAGTCTAGATAATTTCATATTGCTTGTATTTCAATTTTCTTTTACAGTTGGAATTCCGAAGTATAACATTTTACTCAATGAAGTACTTTTTAGACCATGAAGACGAAGTTAACATTGATGAGTCCGAAGCAAATTTTTCACCTCATGTACCTCACCCTCATCATCACGTGCAGGCTCGTCGTAGTGTGATGTCACATTTTTAGTTGTTTTATCTAGTGCATGCGTGTGCTTTTTGATTGAAAAAGTGATAGGATTGTAATTATCCAGTGATAGTAGTATGTATTTATATTAAATTAATAAATTAGCAAGCGGTGAACGACTGGAACTCACGTCAAGCCGACTAACCATCAGTAAATTCTTACATTTGTTTTCATTCTCCAATATAACATGCATGCCCAGCAAATC